>AYEL01052631.1:0-32016 GCA_000484575.1 Olivierus martensii
TATATATATATATATACTTTTTGTAGAGGAAAAATTTAATAAAGCAAAATAATTGTAAGGTCTTTTCCACGAACTAGAGAAAAAATATTTCTATTCAGAAAGAGTAACATATAAAAAAGAATGTTGTTGAAGCGACAAGACCATTTCTACAGGAAATACATTAAGCTGTTATTATCCGGCAGGATCTGACTATCCTTCTCATTGTCTTTGCAATTTTTACCCAATCTTTTTTATTCTATTAAGCTTTTAATATCTCTTTTCTGTTTTTCTATGTTAAATATTCATAAACAGTAACTTTCAATAACTGAATTTATTTATATTTTAATGAATAATTCACAACATGAAAAATTTCCAAAAGTAAGAAAAAAACCCATTATAAAATTGAAAACGAATAAATTGCTAACTTAATCAACTTTCGCGAATATATTTTTGCTCATCGAAAGCTAATACTAGCTAGCATCCATCAAGAGTATGATTATTATTTGTTGAAGATATGAAGTCTCTCTCTTTCTCTTTCTTTGAAGAATGTAGAAAATTTATCACTTGAATATCAGATATCATTGGAAAAAAAAGGGTTTGAAATATTGCACATAAAGAAAAATCTGATAATTTGACATTTTATAAATGCAAAATTTTAATATTTTTATGCAAAAGAGATTTATTAAATTTGCTATTTTGTGTGTTTTCGGAGAACGAATTTTGATGAAATAAATTAAATTTTTAAATGCCAATTAAAGTTTATTTTCGTTTCAACATTAAATTGAATTTGTCGAAATTTTAAAATGAAATTATTTTATTTTTTTTAACGATTTAAGAAAATATTAAAACTAATTAGATTTATTTTTAAAATACGTGAATCGCATTAATGAGATTGTTTCAAATTAACGGCAGCTGAATAGTTTTTATCTTGATTTCTTTTACGAAAATGCAGGGATCTCTCGACATTGCGTCGCTTCGTCTTTCTTTTCAACGACTTCTTATCTTGTTGGATTTAATGTCAACTTATGGATATGCTAATATTAATTAATAAAACAATAATTAACTCGATGGCTGTAGAAATATTTTTGAAATTTATCAGATTAAAAAATTAAATCCTCCTTTTTTTTCCTACAGCAAAATATCCCGATAGGAGCGAAACAACTCATTGCTTATGCAAGGATTACTTAGAAAAATAAAAAATTTCGTAATAAATTGGTGCTTTACATTCACTCCATAATGACAAACCATTTATTTTTATATCATTTCCAATGATCCGAGATGGTTCGGTCATTAATGTTTCATGTTTTTGATGGTAGCATCACGATAAATCAGCATATGTATAACTACTGAACACGGCTAAAAGAAGCGAATAACGTCTTTATTTATTCGTTTTTCTTTTTTCTTTGATAGTTACTTATTTCTTGGGTAGTTAACAATAACAAAGAATTCTTAGATCGATCAATATCTACATCGATTTTCTCTTCAGTTTGCTTCGATATCATACACCTTCGTGACAGATACAGATGAAATTTTAAACAATTCTTTCAAGTCATTATTATTTTCGAAAATATCACGACCGAAATTTAAAAAACCTGACAAATCTAATAAATTTGACATGAATATAAAACAAATAATTATTTTCTTCAAAATTACTTTTTTTTTTTAAATAATGACGGAAAATCGTAAAATAAATTCAATTTTTTAACTTATAATTAAATATTCCTTAGAAAAATGTTGATTTTATGAAAAATAATATATTTAAATAAATTATAAGCATAGAAAAAATTTTTATTGTTTATCATAGTGATATTTTCATCTTATTCTTACTTATTCCATAACAAACTTATGATTTTCTGAAGAAAATTGCATTTGTAATAAATATATCACTCACTGAAGTAGCAACTATATTAAGATATTTTCTTATTACTTAAGTCATTCTAATGAAAATTAAGTTATCGAATAAAAATAAACGAATTCTTATAAATAAGCCGCATTTATTGCGGCAATATTCAATATTCTATATTTGACGATCTCATAAAGTTAAATGCTTTATAAAAGTATAAGGAATTTTGAAAAATAATTTAACTAGGAATAAAAAATATTTATCTCTTTCTCTCTCTTTTTTTTAATTAAATAAAAATGAATTTTTAGTGTTAATGGATTTTTATAATTAAAAGCACAGTTCTTGAAGGTTAATGTCTTATTTATATCACGGAATTACCTGTTAAATTTTTCTTCTCCGGAATGCGGCTTTAAATATAATATAATACATAAAATTCCGTACGAGTAATAAAAAAAAAAAATTATGAAATCTTATAAAATGAGAAACTGCCATCCAATACAACTATCTATATGTATTTTGTAGTTCATTTATTGCACCGATCGAACGTCTTTTTGAATGCTAAGTTTCAGATTTTCCTAGCATTTTAAACAAAAATTATTTTCTTTTACGGAATTTTGTTCGAATAATTAGTATAGTGCAAGAGCTGATATTCAAAAAAAAAAAAACTCTTGAGAATAACTTTCATAAAAATTAAAAAAGTGATAATTAATGAAAGAAAAATATTTATCTATCTCAGATATTTTTTTAAAAATTTTTCTAAAATATTAAACGAAATTTTCTTAAAGATAAAAGCGTATTTTCTATCAGAACATCTATTTTTATAAAGTAATATGAATAATTAATGTTAGCTGTTACATCGATTTGTAAGGCAAATAGAAGAAATTTGTAGCATCTTCTAATTAATTATAGATGGTAACCAGAGAGAGAGGGAGAGAGAAAAGAAGCTTTAAAGTAAACACTCTTCTAGTGTGAAATGCCTGTACTTTTTTCAGTTAATAATTAAATTTTAATAATAAAAAATAGCTTATGGTTAATATTAAAACGTGCTGCATTCAAGTATTTTCTTCGCTTTACTTCTGATCATTATCGGGAATGATCACCATTTATATATATATTTAAAATAACAAGCAGTTTCGTAAGAACTAATCGCCTATTTTCCGATCACGTCCTTTATTTTGGAATGATTAAAATTAAGGGATTAAAACATGCTTCAATCAAAATTATCTTCAGTAGCATAACCTTTATGCTGAAGGTCCTAATAATCTCTTAATTAATCGTCTCGTCAATACTGTACTAATATAAGTACTTATGTAATTATTATTATTATTATCATCCTCATCATATACTAGCTAGCATACTCAATGATGCCTGAATAATATACAAATGCAATTAATTTATATAAATAGTAGCCTAGGCTGCTATTTATATAAAGTAATATTTGCATATTATTCAGTATTTATTTATATAGTAGCCTAAGCTACTTCCAACAGCTGTAGGAGCAATGTAAATAAGCTATATGTTATCGCTGTTTTAACTCTTAGCGCTATCTCGTGACAATGATATAAAATACGAAATCCTAATAAACCATGGTTACAGAAAAACCGCAGAAGATGATTATCCACCGCTTTTAAATGGCTAAATCTACAGGGTTAATTAATGTTACTTAAATTCGACTTTAATGGCTTGACCATCCTGTTAAATTTTGTAAAAATAAACTAAACAGTTCGAAAGTTGTTAGAAGAAATTTTTGAAGTTTGGACCTCCGCCATTATTAAATTGTTGCAGATAAAAAACTAATTGATATGCCATAAAGGTCATATTCAACGATATGATCATTATGCTAAATTTCATAAAAATCAAATGAATAAATTAGATGTATTATTAAAGAGAATACATCAGAAGTTGGAACGTCTGTTGCTATTTTTAAATTGTTGTAACTAAAAGATTGAATAGTGTGGCATCGAGGTGACCTTTAACGGCAGAACAACACAGCCAAATTTCATGAAAATCTACTAATCAATTTAAAAGTTTTTAGTGGAGAACACTTTCAGACAAGCAACAAGGTGACAAGTCTCACTTTCCTTGAAGAAAAATACTCTAAAAATAATAGTAATCTTTAAAAAAAATAATAATTTTGTAAAGATACAATAAGAAAAATCTTCTATAAAATAAAACAAATCAAAAATTGCTATTGTTTTTATGAGAGATGACAAGTTTTATCACATCAACGGAAATCATAACAATAAGATTATTTTTGTATGTTTTGAGAAATATCAACATTTATTAACGAAACCTCGTTTGTTTTGATAAGAAGTTTGTTTGTGTTAAATCCAAGGAAAGCTTTGACCTAATTATGTTAGAGGTGAAGAAAATAAGTACCATTTCTAATAATCTCTTGGGGACATTGCAGAAACAAGATCAAAAATAGAAGCACTCCACTGTTAGCCCGAAGAGAAATTTGCTTGCTAGTTTGTTTCCTAAAGTAAATATATCTTTTGAACATCAAAGTATACACAGCAGTAGTTTTGCTGAAGTAAAAATGAAAACAAATTAGTTTTAATTTTATTTTAAATCTTTAAAAATTTAATTAGAACAGTACATAAACAACAATAAAAAAATTTTAGTTTCCAACAATATATATATATATACAATGGATTCCGCTTAATTGGGACACGTTGGGCCAAGCCATTTTGTTTCAATTAAACGAAGTAATAATAAATTCTAAAATAAAATATGTAATTCGGCCCCAATTAAATGAAGTAGTAATAAATTCTAAAATAAAATATGTAATTCGTATGGGACTAAGCCATTTTGGTCCAGCTGTCATCATTAAACCAAGTAATAATAAATTCTAAAATAAAATATGTAATTCGTAGGGATAAAAAAAATAATAATTAGGTACCTATTGTAATGCTTTAATAAAATTTAAAAAAATAATAATTAGATACCTATTTTAAGGATTTATTAAAATAGTAAATAATTAGGTAAGTTACCTATTTTAATGATTTATTAAAATAGGTACCTAATTATTAGTTTTTTACCGATCTTCACTGACTTCGTCTTCAACACTGGGCCGCTGATATTCACGCCTCGCCCGCTAATTATAAAAATCCATTGATCTAATGCTTCTTCGACTTCTGAATCCTTTCCATCACGCTTTCTTTTGGATGTTCCCGGAATTTCTTTCTGTACTGCCCACTCCTCATGCAGTTGATTTTCTTTTTGTAGGAGACGTACTATAGTAGATTTTGGTTTATTTCAGCGAGTCTACGATAGCTTGTATTAAATGGTATCTTTTAATTTTATTTAACCAAGCAATTTTACTTAAGTGTAAAATCCTTTCTTGACATCTTGGCAAAGATTAATGTATGTATGTATAGCCATACTTTCGAAAAATCCCTAAAATATATCAAAAATTGAAAATTCCTTTTCTGCTACTGTCCCAATTAAGCGAAAAGGTGTCCCAATAAAGCATTTAAATTATGTATTAGTTTATGAGTTTGGTTCCCGTTCTTTGAGATTTGTCCCAATTACACGGCTGTTCCAATTAACCGGTGTCCCAATTAAGCGGAATCCACTGTATATATTTAATTACTAGAGTAAGTTATTTCTTTAAAAAAATGGTTATCTATATTTTAAATTTTATAAAAGAAACTCCTGTTAAGTAAATGTATGATTTTAAATCAAATTTTTGAAAAGAAAATTTGTTCAAGAAGCATGGTAATACGATTCTCTTCACTCAAATTTGATGGAGAAGTTTTTTGTGAAACTTCTATTCATAATGGAAAGCATTAGAAGATTAGCGCATTAACTCGGTCAGGAATCGTTTTTCGGATATTGCGTTAACGTTTTGAGGTTAGAATCTCTAAAATACAGATCGATCACCGAGAAGACGTATTTTCACACTTTTCTGAATACAAATATATCAACTTTCCAACAGAGTTTTTATAACCTTTCTTAACCAAAACAAATTATTTAACTGTTTAACTGAAAAAAAATTCGCAAATAATCAAAAACGTCATTAAATATTCTGCATTTTTTAGATAAGCAAAATTATGTTTAAATAGTAAAGAAAATAATTTCATAAAATTATCGAATGTAAAAAAAAGAATATAGTATATTTTTAGAAAGAAATATTTCTACAGAAAGAAAATCTCTGAGAAAACAAAAAGTATTGAAAAAATATATTGAATATAAAGATTTGTATTTCCCGTAGGACTTTAATATCGAAGAATGCCGGAATATCAAAAGCATTTCAATGAAATTCAATTCTTTTTAACACAGATATTTTGTTATTTCTCAAAATCAGTGATTCACCGAATTTTAAAAAACAAGATATTTGAGTATGTGTATTTTTTAGGACTATCAAGAATTCGATTTTTCCCGTATACGACATTTTATGAACAAATACAACTAATTTTTATTTTACGAAATATGATAAAACATTAAATTATTACAAAAAACTGATTTGAATTTTTTTCACCTAAATAAGGAATCTATCATGTATAGAATATACAAGAATGTACAATGCAATGCATGCTACCCAATATAAGAAAATAGCCAACTAAACATTGGCTATTGACTGTATTGTTAAGCTGTATATTTTTTATAACATTATATATCAATATATATCTTTTGTTAATGATTAACATAAATGTTGGCATATTTTGCTCAACATTTACTTAAAACTTGATTTCAGAATGCTTAATTTTATCAAACTGCAGATCTTAAGAAGCATGTAACTCACATGTTTGGACATATATTTAAATAAACTTTTTTTCTTGTTTTGGTATAAGGAACTCATAATCAACATTTGTACAACCCATTTAGACACACAATGTGTTATATGTAAATGCTTTTGATTGTGTAATTATTTTAAAAATATATTATGATATGTGAAATAAAATATGATTAAAAAATTTTTTGACACTCCCCTCTTTGAACTATTTTCAATTCAAGCAATGTAATAACATTAAATTATATATATGCATATATATAGTAGAAAAAAAATGTTTATATATTCATGTTATTTATATTTTCTTAAATTCATGTAACTGCAATCTGAACTATATCATTAATAGAGTTTAAATTGTTTTATCAAAATGATCCAATAAAAACAAAGTATTAGTATTGAATATGCTTGTCATAGTAATGTTCATTATTTTAAAAGATTTTCTAATTATATAAATATAAAATCAGTATAGAATCAATTGATGCAGTATCATAAAATTTTTGTTCTTTATAGCAATTCATATTTTGAATCAACTTATATGATAATTAATAAAGAAATTGCAGTCAGATTTAATTTGTAGAAATACTTTCCATTCTGGAGGAACTAGACTTGATTCCTGAGCCTCACCTCTCAAAATATTCATAAGATCCAAGCCTGACCTATCAATCTCAATCTTCTAGAATTTGGTGCCCCCTCCACAGAAGTGGGAAGCCTATGGAGGGCCATTATAGCCTTGCCACTTAGTAATTACTATTGTTAGAAAAAAAAATTGTACTTAACTGATTAAGCGAGTATAATGATGTATAAATATAATTGTCAATATTATATAATAACTTTATTAAAAATAAAATTATAATATTAATATATTTTTCGATTCACATTTAAGGATTTATAATAAATTGTAAAAAAAATGTTAAATTTTCAATTCTAAAATGATTGTACATGTTCTTGTACATAGTGTATGTGGGTGTGAATGTCATTCATGAGGATCTATGTATTGAATGAAATTATTTTGAAGGTTAAATTACAGATGATTGATTCACTTTCTAGTTTTTAGTAAACGACAAATGGTGATAATTTCTTTAATTACATTTAATTATCTGACATACATTTTATTTGCAATTTGCTTTCATTTTCAACCAATATTTTGATTAAAAAACGAAAGCAAGTTTTGATTAATTAAAATTGTTTTACTATTGTTTTATCTACAAGATCGACAAATTTTTAATTAATTTTATTATTATTAAGATCTAAAATATTTTAAATTAAAATATTTAATTGCCAAATCTTAAAAATAGAGATAGTAATTTTCATTTATTTATAAAATTCTCAATTTTAAATAAATTATGGCAGACGCAAATCGGTTAATAACACTTTGTTTACACAAAAATCTTTCTTTACCTGATAAGTATTAAAATAAAGTTTTCCAACGAAGGAATGATAACGAGAAGAATGCTAATAATCCAATATCCATCCTCCTACCTAAACACTTCACCATTTCTCAAAACGAAAAACAGCCATCTAGTGACGACAAATACATAAGAAAACTTTACAACAACGCACCATACCTAGACAAAAATGAACATATATAAAACACAAAATCATTGGTATTTCAAATAGAGAAATTTAGATTTTGTCCAATAGAAATTTTCAATCATAGTAATCTATATCATATGATTAATAATATATATAAACACAAGAAATAAAAAATTTGTTATATAATTTATATCAAAATTATAATAATGATATTATTTATAGATATTTTTTAAATTTAATATAAGAAAATGTTTAATCACGAAATACAGTATACAATATACATTATTTTAAAAAATTAAAATAAATTTTATTTAATTTTATAAAATAACGAATAATAGCAAAATATTTTTGTATTTACATTAATATATTTAATTAGTTTGTGAATCGTCGGCTGCTTCATATCGTTATAGCGCCATCGGTTGATGTTGACTTGTTTAATTCGTTCAGCTAACTTAGCAGCGTGGAACTTTTAAACAGTGCAAGAAGAATTTGTTAATGTAAACTTAGTGGGCTAACATTCACATGTGAGTAGTGACCTTCATTAATTTCTTCTGATTTTTATATAATTTCTATTTGAAGTGTTCGGATTTATTTACAATTCAATTTATATGTTATTTTATGAAGTTCCTTATACAGTTTATAAAAATAAGGAATATTTTAAATGAATAATTAAAAGAATAGCGTATTTTAATTAAATATATAGATCGGAAGAGCGGCATAAATGTTGAGCATATTTTGCACATAATTATTTTCTGTTTATATATATTTATATATCATTTAAACAGTGCTGTATTTTTCTTTTATATTTTAAAGCACTGTAAACAAATAAATAAATGAAAGATTAAAAGGCATATTTTGCACATAATTATTTTTCTGTTTATATATATTTATATATCATTTAAACAGTGTTGTATTTTTCTTTTATATTTTAAAGCACTGTAAACAAATAAATAAATGAAAGATTAAAAAACAGAAAAAAATGAAATTAGTGTTAAAATATTAAAAATCATTCTAAGTGACTTGCACAGTATTTATTAAAAAAATTAATAATAAAACTCTCTATGAATTCCAATTTTAGCATTTAGCACTGCAATATCCGAAGATAATCTGAACTTGTGAAATTTTCAGGATCATAGCTTTATTTACAGAGGAGTTACGTTTTCTCTCCCTTCATAAACACATATACAGTATACGCACGCGCAAATATCACATACTATACATGCAGAAAAGCGCACATATTTATATACACAGAAATACACCCATATATATATATATATATATATTATCAGTCAATTATTATTGATTAGCAGTACAGAGAGGAGTAAAAATATAGATTAGCAACACTGTTATGAAAATCCAAATTATTAATACAGTTACACTAATTTCGTCAGTTAATTTTCATATATTGTTTTTGCATATATTCATCTAATAAAATATGGATGCAAGAATAATATATTTATATAGTATTTACATGAAAATCCTGCATTATATCTCCATAAATTATTCGTCCTTATCAGAAGAAGTAGTTCTGAAAAAAACTAATTCTTTATTTTCCGAACATATTTACTATTTTATAAAGATACGGAATTAAAATCCAAACTCTCAAAGTTATCCTCAAAGACGCAAGAAGCTCAGAGATTTCTTTATTGAATATCATAAAAATCGGTCAAATAGTTCGTTTGTTATTAGAATTATTAGAACAGATATTGAAACACCTGCCATTTTTAAATGGATGAAGCAACAAGGTCAATTAATCTTAATTTCAAGGTCAACTTTAATAACAATCCACTATTGGATTTCAAGTAGTTTAAAAGTTATTACAGTGATACTTCCGAAGTTTGAAAATCATTGTCGTCCGGATGGCGCGTGGTAAAGCTGTGGCTTAGCACCCTTGAGGACCTGGTTCAAATCCGGGAATTACATCTCCAGTTTTTCGGGAGGGGTCCAGGCTCGGCCTTTCCTATTTATTTTTTAAAGGGCCGGATGGCGCGTGGTAAAGCTGTGGCTTAGCACCCTTGAGGACCGGGTTCAAATCCGGGAACTACATCTCCAGTTTTTCGGGAGGGGTCCAGGCTCGGCCTTTCCTATTTATTTTTTAAAGGATAGTTGAACCCCATCCTTCAACCATCCGGTTGACCCCATCAAAGGTGTTGGCCATCCTGTGATGGGCTCTATAAGTGGCCGCCGTCAGATAAAGAATATTCCATGAGAATATGGCGGCTTTAATCAAACTAATCTACCCTAACCTTGAAAATCCGTCATTTTATGTAGTTGAAGATAAAGGTTTAATGTTATTCGTTATGATTCTTTCAATTACAGAGTCTCCTCTAGTTATGAATAAAATTTGTACGTAGATTTGTTTGTAAATCGGATATTGGTAACGGGTTGTTCGTAACTCAGATATACAGTAGCTGTTATTTTTGCTTCCAAAAGTATTGAAATAACTTTTTATACTGTATATTGTAATATATTTCATAACTGGACCAATTAAAAATTTCTTATTTCACAGATTTTATTGAAAAGTTCTGAATTTAAAACGAAGAAATTTTGATATAATGGTCGTAATTTTGAAATACAGTCTTAATATATTAACTAACCTGGTAATTTTACATGGTTGCTAGAGCATTTTGCTATCGTATTACTTAAAACTGTTGAAGAGTTTTTGAAATTTCGTAAAATTTGGAAAAGAGGAGCGGCTTTACTTGATTTTTTGCAAAATATCATAAAAAACCGATTAATTAGTACAAAATATATTAAAAGAGTCATTGAATGTCGGCTATTTTTAAATGGCGGAGTTATAGGATTAAAAGATAGCACTGAGTCATTTTTAATTTCATATATAATCTGATAAAAATCTACTACTGTAATTAGTTCAGAAGTTATTAGTGGAGATATAGACGAAAACAGTACAGTAAGACCCTGCTTAACCCTGCTCCTTTTAACGCTGTTTCGATATTACGCGGTTTTTTCGAATTCTATATTTTTATTGATTCACTTTGGCGTGGTTTTTAAACCGTTATTCTTACATAAATCCGAAATCGCAGGAATTTGTTGCATCGATACTCCTATGCCGTCTCATAGTGCGTTTCATATCAGTGCAGAGCAGTATATACGAAAGTCTGCTGCAGTCAGAGTTCATATTTATGATCGGTCATCAATGTTATGTTGTTACAGTAATAAAAATAACAATTATCCCATTTTAGTTTTAACCCGAATGCTGCAATTTTAAACTATAGTTTTTCAAAGTTAGAATGTTTTTCTTTCATCAATATTTTTTCATTGTTTATTGTTTACTACAGTCTGATTACTGCTTTTTGTTCTTAAAACTTTTTATTTTCTAATTTTAAAACTTTTCATGAATGATTTATGAATACAATCGATATTAGCAATGAAAAGTCTATAATTAATGTAATACAATAGTAATAATACATATTACAAAATAATATGTATATATTTTTTATTCACTGTCCTGTTTCACCTATCCTCATTATTTACGTATTAAAATGACCTCGTTTAATGCTGTTTCATTTAGCGCTTTGTTTCCTTGGAACGTATTCCCCGCGTTAAACGGGGCTTTACTGTATTATCATCTTAAAAATTTCATTTTCCTTCGGAAAGTAGATTAAAAGCAATAATTAATAAGATAGTACAAATTCAAAAATTTAAAATTTTTACATCTGCTTATAATGCAATTTTTTTCTATCATTATCTTAAAGAATTTTAGATCTTGTACAAGAAAGAATCTGATTACATTGCAGCATTAAACTATCAATAAGAAAAAAATTATTTTTCTTTTGGAACTTCTTGAGGAAGTAAAATTGTTTAAAAATGTTGTCATGATAAACATTACATATAAAGCGAGAAAATTTATTATTTTGCTCCCAGAAATCAAAGAAAACTGTATTTAATATTTATTTAGATATATTTATTTAGTATCAGTTAAATAACAGTTTCTTCTTTATCTTAAAGACGAAACTATTATTTAACTTATATTTTTTCATATCAGACAAACATATTTTAAAATATGAAGCGAATAAAAAGGGAAATTTATTTAATTTGCTGATGATATATGGCTTCCGTTATTTTGTTGAAGTTTAAATAAGTTTCAAGATTGCATATTTTCATTATAAACATTTTATAAATACAAATAACTTTTTTAATATAATTTTTCACAAGTGAAAAATTATATTAAAAATAGAATTATACAATACATATTAAAAATTTTATTCAGTAATTTAGTTACATATACAGTATTCGATTTCTTTTCTTTAATTTTCATTAACTGAAACTGTTAAGATTTAGATGATGCGGATTTAATTTAATCTGATGATAAATTTATTATTATTTCTTTAGAATTGGCTCTGAAAAAAGATTTTTCTTTTGTCTTCGAAAGATTAACTGCATATAATAAGAATTATTAATGTGACATTAAATCAGATAGATAGTTAAAAATAATAATACCAACAAGGAAAATGCGTTACTAATTTTATTGTTTAAGTGAAGACGATTTAAATAAAAATAATTATTTAGTGGAAAATAACTCTGCCAAGCATAAACGTGTAAATTAGCAAAGTGGAAATGCAGAAAGGACAGATTAAATCATTACATTACATATAAATGCCATCTTTAAATTTCTAGTTTTCGTACATCAAAGATTATTTGAGAAATTCAAATAAATAATTTAAAACATTCCTTTTAAATTTGAACACAGTAAAAATAATTAAAAATGGAATTTTCAAATTTATGAGGAAAAATTAATCAGAATAAATAACTATTCAGAAACAATAATCGATTATTGTGTAAGTTAGCAATACTACGAAAATTTTGATAGAAACAAAGAAATAATCTCTATTTTCCTAACATGGCTTCTATTCTGAAAAATACTGAATATAAAACTATTGAATATGAATATAAAACTATTAAAGATATACAATTAAAATATATGTCATCAAAATCATCTTGAATGCTATAAAATTTATCGAATTCATAGTTATTTAAAGGAAAACCTCAGAAGTTTGAATGTCTGCCATTTTTAAATAATTAAAGCTACATGGTTAGTTAATCTTATTTGAAATCAACATTGATCACTTGATATTTATACTGAATTTCATAAAAAATTAATCTAATATTTCAAAAGTTATTAAGGAAAATTCTCTGAAGATTGAACGTCTACCATTTTTAAATAGCTGAAAATAAAGGGATATTTGATAACTTTCGAGATCGTCTTCAATGACTCGACCTTCCTAACAAATATCATGAAAATATAACAATTATTTCAAGAAATATTTAGAGAGTATTCCAGAAATTTTAATGCCTATACGTTTTACATTAAACGATTTAAGCTAGAGAGAAATTATACAGCCTAAAACTTAATTTTAATGTCAGTATATCAGTATCGAATTTTATGAAACTACGCTAATTAGTTCGAAAATTATTAGTAGGAACACAGATAGATAACAGATAGAAAAAATAATCATCTAACCTTATTTTCCTTCAGAAAGTAGGCTAAAAACAACAATTCACTAAAATTCTTCAAATAATAGACTAATGAAATATACAAAATCCTACTAAATTCATTTAAATTCTTACTGCTTAATTAAGTAATAAATAACATTAACAGTGATCATTGCCACGTTAATAGTTTTGTTTACAATCGATATCAATCGCGTAATTTTCTATATAGAGAAAAATACATGTTACTATTTATGGCATGAAACAGTATATAGAATCATAAGTCAAGAAGAAACATGATTATATATGCCATAAATATGTAACTTGTATCATGAATAACTTGATTTATTATCTTATATCTTTAGAAAGAGAAATCTTCAAACCTGGCTAACTGGAATAATGGCAAGAATGCGAAGTGAGATAGCAGAAAATGTAAAACTAAAAAGGATGCAAATGTTAAAAATTCCGAAACGCTAGACTAAATAAGTAAATGTATCACATATTTTAAAATATTAAAGATATGACACGCCGTGTAACAAATTCCGCAATAAATAAATCGTACCCGCATTTGGCAATTTATAAATATTTTAAATCTAGGATAGACAAACGTTAAATGTGAATTGTGTTGGCTGTGTATATATATATATATGAAAGTTATGTTTGTATAAATACTATCATGTTACAAAAGGATTGATGACTAACGCAAAATATATATGCCATTCTATGGTAAACATCTCATTAAATCATTAATCTGTCTGTATTTGTTAGGAAGCATTCAATACTCTTCTTAGTTCCTTGTTTCAGCGTCAATAAAAATAACATTGTTTTAAAACTAAATTATAACAAATATAATGTTTATTATAATTAAATCCAACTTATGATTTATAGCAAATAAAAATTAAATTTGTAAAACAATATTTTGACATGTAATGTAGACAACTTATATTGACAACTTTGACATGTATTGTTAGACAACTTATACTGTATGTAGCCACAAACAGATGTTATAATTAGCTAACATTAGTAATGTAGAACATTTATATTTATGTAAATATAATAATTTATTAGAAAATTCAAGTCTTTTTTGCATTAAACAATGCAAATTTTCTAATCTTGAAGTAAAGTGTGGATTTAAATTTTTAGACTGGTCTGCAAAATAGACGAACTTGAGCCCTTCCGTAACCACTAACTGAGAGTCATGATGGTGTCTAAGATGTTCCAGTTGCTTCTAAAACATTTCTGCGTATTCATTTATAATAATTCCTCAGCCTAATTTGTGTTATGTTATTGAAAATAATGCGAGTAGAATGGCATATCAAACTTCATAATTAAGAAGGCTGGCAGATTTTTAAAAACGAAGGCTCCAGTTATTAAAAAGATGCGTTCAAATTCTCTCAGGTTCCTTGATTACCCAGCTAGTTATTGAATTTTATCACAGTGATTATGAGATGAATATGCAGTCATAATGAATGAATATACAACCATAACAATGAAATTACGACTCTATTAATCGATAATAAAAATTGAATTCCTGAAATTCTGTGCTTCATGGAATATGTTGGATAATCTGGCTATGCTTGATCAGATTCCGAATTCATCAAATGCTAAGATAATATCAGTTCATACAGTCAAATGAGCGTATAAGTTCTTGATTACCAGTTAATGAATCCGGAATCGAATTTAGAATTCCATTCGAATGTTACCTGGACATCTGGATTCTGTCTGGTGATGATCATTCTCAACTTTCCCACCAACTTCTCATGGTGTTATGGGGCAGTTCAAAGCGGATTCAGGAAAGATATCGTTGCTTAGTAACCATTATCTAAAAAGCAGTGTGAACAGAATAAAAATGCACCGAAGGAAAATCGTTAACAAGTTACATTTTTAAACAAGTTTCTCTTTTATCGCCATACTTCACACATGAATAACAAATTTTGATGTTTAATAATTACAAAAATATTCATTATAATAAATATCAAATGTAACGATTTAACAATACATAAATAAATTTTAATTACTTAAAAACGTTTGTTAACTTAATGAATTTAAAAATAACTTTGTTGAAGATAGATTTCATAAGTTCGAGATTTGCATTCATATGGACACTATGTAAAACTAATACATATATATTTTTTGTTTTATAAAATTCTGAATATAATATTTATAAAAAAATTAACTATCATATCTGCATAAAAATCTAAATATAATGTATCTATAATATATTCATGTGTTTACAGTTAACTGTAACTTAAATAATTATATTGCTCAGAAGATATAAAAATTCTCTTCAAAATGTAAATTTTAGTGAATTTCTATCCATACTTTCTCAACTGAGTTTTATTTTCTGACGGATTTATTCATATAAAAATAATAAATAAAACATTTTTTCTTTTTATTTCCGATTATTTCATAATCTCAAAAGAAAAAAAAAATCGATTTTCGCTTTCTATACAGAATAAAAATTAAATTTCTCAAGACGTGAAACATAATCTTTTTCACTAGAGTGGTTTATTTAAAAAAATATAAAAAAATAAAAATTGTTTCAATATTATCTAAAATACAAAAATTTATATATTAATCACGGAAACAATTTAGAAATATTCACGATTTCGATGCTTTTTTGCAGACATCAAAAGCAATTTTGTTTTAAAGATCAAATTAATTGATTTCGAATGAAAGTTTATCATCATCGAGATTCATTCAATAGAGTAAATACAGTAAAAAAAATTTTATACTCTTCTGCGGGTTACATTATATAACAGAGCTCTGTTTGTTTATCTTTCCAATCCGATACACCCAATATTCAAAGTAATGACATCATGATCTTCATCATTCCAGTTTTAAACTAATTATATTTCCAGAACAAAACAAACAAGATTGTTATCAAGATTCAATCTTAGCGAAAGTCATGTGATATATATGTATATATTTTTATCTGCGAAGTGAAATGAGTAAAGACGTCGTTAAAAGTATTATCTAAACTAATATCATCACCGCTCTATTAGCATACATTAATTACTTAAACTTTAAACAGTCAAATCTTTGATTACCATTATCATTTTCCTAGTCACATTACATGATCATCATACTTTAATTATTATTCTGTCATGCATCATTACACGTTTGCATTAAGAAGACCACTCGAATATATATTTACATCATTAATAATCCTCTAAATTTTAAATTAAACTGTATAATCGAGTTTTAAATTGGAAAACTATAAAGTCATTTATCGTAAACTATATCGTAATTTATTTTGACCATTTAGAGTAACGTAAGATGATTTGATAAATTGTTAAAATTTAAGAAGGAAAAAAAATTAAGAAACTTTTCTTAAATCGAGAAATGATTTAAGAAATTTTCTCGATTTTTCTTTCTCTATTTTTTATTTTTTAAATTTTCTATAGAATTTAATATTGGAACATGGGAACTTAATTAAGATCGCCATACTCAATAAAATTTGCTTAAATCCTCCTTTTTCCTAATACGACATGTTCTCGTTTACTTAATAATAATTATTATACGATGCTGTGCAATATATTTAAAAGTGGTTACATATTGTCACATTATTTAAATAAAAGAAGAAAAAAATCGATAGAATATTTTAACTGTTAATGCAAAAATGGAGACAAAACTGTTTGCTGTTTACTTACTGCAGATTTCGTTCTAATTAATCATGGATGAAGGAAAGAAATGCTTACGTAACGTAATGCCGACAACACAATACTGTTTAATAACGAGTCACACGGCTTTAAATACTTGTTTAATAAACGAGAAGTTTGTATGTGTTGTATAAATGAAGAAAGATGAGAAGTAGTAACGTTCTTACACGCTTTCTTTGTTTATTAGTAAGATAAATCGGTGGAGTTGCTCCTACCGAATATGTTGAATAAGAAATATTGCGAGGTTGATTGTTTCGTACTTGTTAAGCTATTACTCTAGAGAGAGTGTGTGTGCGAAAACAAATATAAACAAAAGTTAGAAAAATTTATTGCTTCCTCTCTCTCTTTTCATCGAACACTTCCTGAAAGAAATTTATCACGCTTTAATTTAAAATTAAAATAAATAAATAAATAAAAAGATATTAAAATGAGACACTGGGCGAATTTGAAATATTAGGATGTTTCTCTATCTCTCAACTTATCTCTACGGAAATAGAGATCAAGGTGATACCTGTACCTGAGAAGAGTTATTCATATATATGACGCATGCGCGCTTCTTCTCTCACGCATTCAGTCGAGCGAAGGACTGAGCCATACGATCTCGCCATGTGCTTCTCCTGCAAGCTTAGCTGCGATAGGTGAGCATTCTAATCAAATAATCACGTTTACACATATATTTTCTCGTTTTAATTACTTAACAGGAGTTTATTTAATATATTTGTCATCGGAATACGTCAAAGAAACGTTACAAATATGCGTACGGAGAATACATTCTGTTTTATAATATTTTTTTAAAAGTGTCTTATTATTTCGACATAATTCTCGTTCAGTAGTAAAGTTAAATTTCATTTAAATTCTGTAAATAATCCTTCGACATATTTCTGAAAATAATTATTTTATTTTAATATTAAAAATATTTTTCTACATCTCTTAGACTTACATAAATATTTATATATAGTATATTTGTACTATTTTTTACTTTTAAATAATTTTAAGATGAAATACAAAATATAAAACAATTGTAACAAATTTATCTTCTTATATAACAACATTATTAAAATTTTCTTTAAAAATTTTTAGATACTTTTTTCTTTAAATTTTATGGGCGGATTTATAAGTTAATAATAAGTTGCTTCACGAAAGCGTATTTTTTACCGTCAAGAAATGAAATAAAAGCGGCGGAAATCATTAAATAAAGGCCAGTTTGAGTATATTTAGATAATAAAAATGTTAAATGTTGGTATACACGCAATTTGCATTTTTAAAGAAGAGTAATACGCGATCCGTCTCGTCCCTCCATTCACACTAGAAATGATCATTGTGCAGGATATCTGTTTAACTAATCTCGTATGCAAATTCGTCTAATTTGCTTTACGGTCTTTGGATGCGGATTAATATTGTCGCCCGGTTGTCAACATCCATCACACTACCATCCATAAAACACGAATATTGAAAATTAAAGCAAAAATTCGATCGATATAATCAGTCCACTACACCCCCTTTTATTCTTATATTCGTTTATTTAATACATAATATATAATGGAAAAAAAATAATCTGTCATGTTTTAGTTTCGCTAATCTTTTACGCTTAACGAGACAAAAAGAAAAATTAAACATTTCTTGAACAGTGTAAACATTGAATTGTTTTTCAATTTCTTGCTTTCAGCAATTTTTATTATTTTGAAAATTTCCTTTCTGCGTAAATCTCCTTAACTTTTATCACTAGTTACATTTATCTGGATTTTCTAAGAATTTTTCGAAGCTCTAGAGTCTCTCATCTGACTATAATGAACCGTTTAGTATTCTCTGTAGCAATGATTACCGTAATGGAAAAGTTTTAAATTGTATATTAAAAAGATTTTAATTCAATTCCTGTATTTTTAAATTTATTATCGATTTTAATTAAAATTAAAATATTTCTATTCCATTTATAGGCATTTTAGTTGGCACAAATAACGAATAAACTAGAAAATTTTCAGCGGTTATAACAGCTCGTATGTGGAAGGTTAACCATAATAACATCATTTCTATTTTTAATTTATCGATGCCAATAATACGTAATTCAGCCAGAACTTTCCTTTAGATTTAATGAATTATGAGCCTTATAAAATTATATCTTTCAAATTTGATTAAATATTTATTTACTTATTAAAATTCTTGTTTACGTCACTTACCCGTGGGAAATGTTTAGCTCAAACATCTCGCATCTCTAAGCTTGATTCACTGAATAATTAAGTAGAGATAATTTGTTTAGCGTGCGATTTGTTTTTGTTAATATGTCAATATTATCCTATTAAACTTATAGCAATTTTAAAAATCAGTATTAATGATTGTTGCTGCTATTATTCCGTAATTTATTAAGTCGTAAATTGTTGATATAAATCTTAACGTCAAACCACCAATATTTTATGTTCGCAGTAAGCTCTCATTTAATATTTCCTGGATAAATTATATTTGAAAATAATTCATTCTTCGTCGCACTAATTATTCTCTATTCATTATTTCTTTTCCTCCATTCAAGTACTGTTCTTGATTTAAACAGCGCTTTTGTTTGTTCAGGATTTAAAACTTCTTATTAGTGTTTTTTTTCCCTTTCTTCTTAATTCTATGCTAATTTTAATTTTAAGAAATGAAAATAAAAATGCTAATTTAAGTAGAAAAAAAAAATTAAATTTTTTTTTTGCATTATAAACGTTAAATATTAAGTATGAAAAATGTCATGCATATATAATATTTAATTTATTTTCGCTGAAAAAAAATAGAAAGAATTATAGAATAATAATTAAAAAAATATTTTGTTATTTTTAGTAAGAAGTGATTTTAAAAATTAATTTTTTTATATAAAGAAATGATCAAAGACGGTATTATATGATCCAAATAATATTTTTGGCATTAGACTCCCATTAAGTATATTGAAGATCATAGGATAAAGCGATACAGATTACTGTAAAGGAATGAAGTCATTATTTTGAAAATATGGCTTAAGGTATTATTTATTCTATATAAAATCGAAACATTTGAAAATTATTATTAGCTTTTCGGACATATACTTTAGTAAATGAATATTTTTAGGAATTATTTTTATCGTATCAAAAAATATAGGATGGAAATAATTAAATCGTAGTTTTGTGGAACGAAATAAAGAAAGATATACTAATTAAATATTTTTGCATTTAAAAAAAAATTAAATTCTTTTTCCCGATGTTTATTTTCCTGCAATTCTAAGTGAGAATCTTTCCTCTACATTTTCTAATTCATTTTATGGGATGAAAACATGCTACGATCGAATATATTTAAAACAAAAAATTTTCTTGTAAAAACTAAATTTTATCTTTTTTTTTAGTACACTGTACTTGTACAGGTATTATTCGGTGATAATGCATTTTAGAATCAAAAAATCTTTTTTCTTTATTATTTTCGTTCCGGAAGTGCTTTAACATAAATGTCAACAAGCAAATTCTATCCGTGATTCAATTTTTTTTTCCTTTGTGTCCTATAAATTGAAAAAACAAATCGGCTTTTCATAAAACTATTGAATCAATTTTTCTCGAAATCGATAACAGTATAATGAATAATAAAATTAAAATTCGTAATTAGTATCAAATATATAAATTAATTTTAAATAATCGAACCTCATGAAACATTACGACAAAGTTTTCGAATTAATAATGAGATTAGTTCAAAATTAAAAAGCGTGGGTTCAATTTTTACTTAATTTTCAATTCTCTTTAGATGTGATTACAAAATCCTCTTATTTTTTTTTCTACTCGATAGCAGCTAATCTGAAAATGGAGTCAAATACAGCAATGGCACCACATTCCCTCCATTCTTGCAATAGTAAAATTTTCTTAAACTCGAAGATTTTTTAAATGGAAGACTTTTAAACTGGCTAACAGGCAATATCTTTTGATGTAATTCCGATTATTAAATAGCATCTCAAATAAAAATCGGACAAGATTTTCTTCCGTTAATATTAATAAATGTAGAATCAAGAATCGCTTGTGGCTTGGGAAACATAATATGGGATGTTGCTAGGGCAACCTCCTAATTGAATCGGAGTGTGACGACATTTGCTACCCATCTTTTCAAACTAAGTTCTATTATTGCTAATTGTAGATATCATATTTCCAATCATTGACCCAAAACTAATTTCTCTTTTCAGGAATCGGATGTAAATTTCAATTGAAGCGAATTATTGAATGGATTCTCTCTATCCCGAAATTATCAAGTCTACAAACAACTTAACGATGACAACTCCTGAAGCAAGACGAAGATCTCATGATCAGCTGTTAATTCCGACAAATTTAGAGAAATCTGATCAGATCATGGTAGAAGTAACATATCAGGGTCCAAAAACTCCTACGAAATCTCGATTACATTCAGTTCGTTCTTCTAATCCAAATGGAAATCAAGATAACTCTAGTGGAACTCTCCAGAACGAAAGAATACTGATGAAGAACGTCGTAATAATGGGAATCACTTTTGCCTTAGTATATAGTTCTTTCAATGCTCTGCAGGGACTTCAAAGTTCTCTATTTACTGAAACAGGACTTGGTTTAAAAGCTTTGAGTTTAATATACGGTTTTGGGGTGCTTTCGAGTTTTTATGGATCCTTAATAGTACAGAAGCTATCGGCCAACTGGACTATGGCAGCTAGCTTTCTAACTTTTAGCCTTTTCACAGTTTCTTATTTCTATCCCAGACCTTCGACAGTTTTGCCTGCAGCGTTAATATTGGGATTAAGTTTGGGGCCACTGTGTTGTGCCAAAGCAACTTATCTTAATCAGATTATTTCGAAACTCACCTGTCTGACTCAAAACATTCGTGACAAGTTACAACAACGATATCTCAGAGTTTTCCATTTGCTTTCGAATTCGGGAGCTATTTTTGGTAATTTAATAACCGCTCTAATACTCCACTACAGCGGAGATATTTACATATATACAAGTAGAGCAAAATTATCGAATACACTGTTAACAAATCCAAAAATATCAGCAGCTGACGTATTATCAACTCCAGGCCTGTGCCATCTTGACCAATGTGATAGCGGCCACGTATTTAGAAACGGCAGCATCATTTATTTTGTACTGCCTACCTCGATTTCTTTGGCTCTGATCGGATTCTACTTAGGAGTTGTTTTTGTAGGCCTGATAGGAATAATCGTGGCACTCGAAAAATTCGATGTTCTCATCCCTCAAGATCCTATGGAAAGACCTTTATATCTTCAATCCCTAAGAAGTATCGGCCTATTGTGTCGTGAACCAAGGCAACAACTACTATTTCCAATAGTACTATTCATTGGTTTGGAACAAGGATTTATGTACGCCGACTTCACAAAAGTAAGTATTATTGATACTAAATTACCAGTAAATTCATTTTTATGAACAGTCAAGCATTATCATTTTAAATTACTTACTTTTTAACATCAAATTTTGCAATAAATGATAGATTTTTATATATAAAAAAACATTGTCTGAAAAACAGGATCAATATTATCCATTAGATCGGATTCGTCGAAACTAATCCATCAAGTACACATCACGTATCATTAAACAACAAATAGACTCTTTTTTCCTCTAGAATTGTGTAAACATTTCGCGTTAAATATTTACAAATACATAAATATCCACAAAAGTTTTAGAATGACTTCTTGATACGAAATTTTATTTTTATATTTTTATTTTTGCTCCGAAATTATTTGTCGCCAGGTATTGCATGCCAAGACAGGTAACTGCTGTGCAAGAATGTCTGGTGACAAGTAATTGGATTTCTTGCTGAATGGGCATTTAAGTGGCAACGAAAGACATCCCGTAATTGAATTTTTAGATTCATTTCCTCCTATTATTGCTATCATTACTTTAAAAAAAATTCTTAAAAACTATAATAAATTATAAAGAGACATTTTTGAAATATTATTTATGTTAATAATATTTTTATGTTTTGCATGCTGACTGTTTTATAAACTGTTTCGTTCGGTATCTTGCATAAAAAAAAAGAATCTAATTTTCATTAACTAAAAGAAAAATAACTCTAATTATATTCTATCAAAATAACTGTAACTCCTTTACGTTCATACCTACCATTAAAAAAAATTCTTAAAAATAATTTCATTAAATACCGTAATTAGGATTTAATTGGAAAGGCTTTCGTTCATTTTTATAATCTGTTTAAAATTTCTGAAATTAGTAGTTAGTGAGCTGAATAATTTTATAAGCCGATTTTTAGATTAAAAAAAATAACAATAACAATAATAATAACAATAAATTTTTAAATATTAAAATTATAATTTCGGATAATTAATATAGAACTACAATTATTCTAATGGGATTATCTCATTACTGCAATGTTACCATAAACTAACATCATTACCATAAATTATTAAATTTCTGCCATATTTTCAATACTAGTTAGATTGTGTAATCTATTTTATTATATAATAAATTTTGTATTTTAATAATAGTCATATTTTAAAAGTTTTATTAATTTTCTTCGGAATATGGGTTTTAAATTGAATTTACTGCAATTTCGTTTATTTACAAAGCAAGCTTTAAAGTCGGTAGTATATATTTAACATATATTATTGGATTCTTTTTTAAATATTTATTTATTAATCTCGTCTTATCCACGCAACTTATTATACTTTTTGATGCGTAACATTTTACTATAAAATTTGATGTATCTATAAAATCAGATCGGTGTAAATTATTCGTGATGCTTATCAGAATTTATACACTAAGAATATTTGTTTAATATAAATGATTTCGTCGTAATGTTTCAGGTGGACAACTACAATGCATCAGTTCTAGAAACATCTTCGCCAATGTTATGATCATTTGAGTACATCTTATAATCAGCATCCATTTTATAAAATTAAATTAGTGTGTTCGCATACTGTTTAAACTTGGATATCATAGAGAAAATTTTTTTCTTTTGTCAATGCGATTTGGATGGTTTTTGATACTCGAAATCTATTTATACTCTATTCCTTTCACTCTAAAAGTTTCTTTCAAAAGATATTTTTGTTACAAACAACATTATTTAATAGATAAAATCAATCTGATAATTTTTTGACGTTCGTAAAAATTACAAAAAAAAAAAAAATCTAGAAAAAAACTTAGTCAACATATAAATATTTCTTAAAGGTTTTAATAAATATAAATCGTATTTTTATATATTTAAAATGTCATTCCTTTTCTTTATCTGTATAAGAATCAACTTATCACATAAATAAAACTATATAGATATATTTTTTTATTCTCTATCAATAATTTTTCTTATTAATGTTTCTTACAGAAACTATTTTTATTTAATATCTAATTAAGAAATTATTTTTTTCTTACTCACATTTGTTCTTAAGTATGTTACATTATTAACCATTAAATAAAATTATAAAAGAATTAATAAATAATTATTAACCAATTAATTCTTTTAATAAAATGGGAGTAAACTAAAATATTTATAGCATTCAGAAAAATTTCATTTGTTTTGATTATACATTCTTCTAGAAAATAAAGAGAAATTAATTTAAATATTGTTTCAATTCTAGACAAGATCATCGCGATGTAAAATGTTATATGTAGTCTAGAAAATACCTAGTTAATTATTTTAACAAAATTATTTTCACGTTAAAAGATAAGTTTCCATTAATTTTATTTGAAAACATCTAAAAGTAATAGCAAAAGTGTAAAATAGAAAAATGATCGCAATTTCAGAAAAGATAATTTTCTTTCGTTTAATATTTTAATTAATTAAATTTTCACAAGAAATAATCATTAAAAGAAACTTATCATTTCGGCTGTGAGAGTTTCTATTAATAATTTGAAATTAAAAAAAAATCTTTTTCCTCTTTAAATTTTCAAGTAAACCGAAAAATAGAATTAAGAAAATGTATTTAATGTAATTGCGTTTAATTTTTAGTAAGCTAAAAATGTTTTAGCAATAAAAATATTTAATCATTTTATATTAATGATCGCAATACTAAAAATTCTTTTTATTTGTTATAAAATGTATATAATGAGCTGCTTTCAAAAATTCTGCTGTATTTTCGTTTAAATAAAAAATTTTCACCTGCTTCATTTTTTAAAATATAACAAAGCTATTTTACGAACATTTTCTTGTTTAGTTTTCTAACTCGATGATTCATCTGCTTCTCCTTAAAATAAATTGCTAGTGGGCCTCATGAAAATTATACATGAGTGAGCTTTTACATCATTTATTATTCATGCCTTTGATAAATACGGCGATCTACGATTTCGTTATTATATTTTTTAAAGCTAAAAGAATTTATAATAAAATCTCTTTTCAGAACATAGTATTTTTATAATAATAGTATAAAAAATACGATAAACATTTTGAATAGATATTCTATCGTGAATGAAGAATGACATTGTGTATACTAGATTTTCTTTAAAAAATTTTCTAATACGATCAATAATGATGTTTGAAATGTTTCTTGGAAACTCTTTAGAATTTTCTGCTTTGGAAAAAAATTCATTTATTTTTTTTTCTAGTTTAAGAAGAAAAAAGAAATCACATTGATCATCAAAGTTTAAAGCTAATTTAATTCAATCAACATTTATCTTTATTCTAATGAGAAGAAAAGTTGTTACATTAGCATTCTAAATTTATATAAGAATCGTTTCTTTAATCTTTTTTCAATATCGATTAAACGTGACTGAGTTTTGCCGTTAAAAAATTGTTTCGAATTAAATTAACCAATTCCTTTTATAAATTTTCATTTTCTTTATATAACTGCTTATAATAAATTAATCATAATTTATATAAAGATAGTTTACGTAATCGCAATATCTTCAATCAGAAAACAAATTCTCGATAAAGGAGATATCGTTGCTCATTTTGACACGAAATGATCAAATATGACGAAAAGAATAAGTGATATGTTTACTTAAAGAGACGGCAACCAGACACACTACAACTAAGTTGCAATTTTTGTATTAAAATCATAAATCGATGATGGTCTCTCTCTAGAATAATAATATAGAGATGAGATCAGACCTCTAAGGAATATATTCTGAGACTATAATTTGTTCTTCCTGTAGAGCAATCAGTACTAGTGATTCAAACTAAATTGATGAATATCATAGATTATATCCATAAATAAAGTTTACTTCCATCAATTTTATATGATTTTGATTTTGATGCCGAGTGTTTTTATTAAATTTTACGACTTAAAATTTAAATAAGGCATAATTCTAACAACTTTTTAAATACAATACTGTAATCAAAATTTTAATCTAAATAACTCTCGTATTTATTTTGATAGTTATTTAAATTATAATTTAGAAGTTTTGACGCAAATAACATTAAAATTTTGTAAAAATTTAAATATTTTATTGTGAAATCGGAAAAAAATCACATAATATACGGCTTAAGGAAGAAAAAATAATAAACAACGCATTCATTAATTTGTGAAATAATAAATGATGTGTGCGTCGTTTATTAGAATAATTATGCTATATTCGCATCGTATTTTCTTTTGTATAATATATAACTAATGGATTAACATTTTGATTTTTTTCTGTTTTAATAACGTTATTACTATCACTATGTTTGAAATAACATGATAAAATAGCATGAGAGAAGACATATTATGTTTGTTTTACAGCTAGAATATAAAATAAGGAATAATTCTTTATAATTCAAGTTTATTTTATTACAAATCGTGCGTGTATGTCGACCTATTTTCTTGTGATTTTTTCTAAATTAAAAAAATAAAACATGTTTTTTTTGATATAAAATCAAAATGAAACATGTTTTCTTCTCGGCTATATATTTCTACTTTAGCTGCCACAAAAACAATTTACTAACACACACACACAAAAAATTAGTTTCAAACTTGAATATTTTATAAAGTTATTCCCCCCTTAAATCAAATAAATTCTAATCTAAAATCGATTCTTTTAGAATACATTTATTTATTTTTTGTTGTTGAAGTTTTAAATTTGCAATTTTAATCGTTTTGTTTGAACGAACTAGAAATTAATCGGAATAACTTAATTATAATAATTTAAGTGAATAGTAGTTAATTAATTTGTTCTTGGTCGGGCGACAAAAACCCTATTTCACATTCAGGGCATTCTTCGCTCTAGGTGAAAGTTGCCAGAAATTTGACAATAAGAAGACATTCCAACGTTGACATTTCTGAACAGCTGCCAGTCGATAGAAGGTATTTGCCATAGTTTTAATATACTCAGTTGGAATTTATAATCCTCCTTCATAAATCTTTCAATGCATCATAACATAATCCGATATTTATAAATAATATCGCATTCAATAAAATATTAGAGGGGGGAAAGTATCATTAATTTTAATGACATTTTAATGGGTTTTATAGCATCTCTTAATTCCAATAAAATCTCGTGCTTATTTTCAATCGAAGTGTTTTCAGTTTTATATGAAAGGATTTTCGGAATGTTGACGCTCCGGTTATTCTCTGAATTCCTATTTTCATTTAATGTTTGGTTGGTCGACGACTTAGCATTGTCCCTTCGATTTTGTTCTCAAATCAGTCTTACTTCAACAGTTCTTTTGTTGAGACAGCTGTTAACGTCACCATGCAGAGATGACATTTGTCAATAACTATAAGTGTATCGGTGCTTCGCAATTGTCCCTCACAAGCAACGATTATCTACTTTAATAACTACTGTACAACCAAAAATATCGATTTTCTCTTGTCAGTAGCAATCTATAGTTCTCTTAAACATTTCTATTATTCATTTGTATTAACTCGAAGCGTATCTTTCAATTATATTAAGTTAAAATATTCGATAAATTCGGACTATTTTCCAATATGAAATATTAATGCACTTTATGCCTGATGAATGTTTAAAGAGTACAAAATAATTGAAGTTTTTAATAAGACTATATGCTGTTTGATTAAATAAATTATTTTATAATTTAATTTGTTTTATTTTGCAGTCATACGTGAGTTGCACCTTGGGCCTAGAAGCCATTGGCTACACAATGATGTGCATGGGAGCCATGAATACGTTAGGGGCCTTATTAGTCCACCATTTCACAAAGCACATCAAGAGACCATTAATTATGGCTGCCGGACTGACATTCCATGTTGGGTTATTAATGGTATTATGGTTATGGCGACCAATGATTGATGACGTAGCAGTATTTTACGTCATCGCAGCTGGTTGGGGACTTTGCCATTCCATATGGGAAACGTTATCCTTAAGTAAGTAAATTAAACGTCTGAAATATTGTGAATTAATAAACATTAATTTTTATTTACATAACTGATTTTTAACGTTTTTATTTCAGCTTACATCATAATCAGTTATACCAGCGACTGGCAGATACCGTACATAGCTTACTTTATGTATCAGGGTTTAGGCCTGACCATGGCTTATAGTTTTGCCTTTTATTTGTGTACCGAAATCAAAATTTATATCTTAGCGGCTGCGTTATTCTTCGCCATCTTACCCTACTCGATATTAGAATTTCGTCTTCATCATCAACAGAAAATACAACAGCGAACATCTGTCTTGTGATCTCTTCTATATAAAAAAGATTAAAATATTTTATTTTAGAATAACATCGAAAAATTGAAAGTATTTTCATTAATTTTTAGTGTTTTGAGAATGTCATATATTTTACTCACATCATTTATCGAATAGACAAGAATAGGCCACAAAAAATAAAAAAATAAACCATGTATTAGATCAAGTGTTACTTTTGTGACCAAGTTTTAACGATATCAATTAAGCTTATTATCCTTGGCCTTTGACGTCTCATCCTTTTACTGAATCAAATCCAACGAGTGTACAGAAAATGTATTTTCTGATTAGAAATGTACTTTAAAATTTATGGGAAAATTTGTTGACATGCCAGTAAATAAATACATTTATTTATGAAGGTGTTATTCTGTTATTTTTTCTAAATATTTTTAACAACGAAAATGTTTGCCAATTACATCATTTTTATAATTTTTTGTTTCATTATTTTTATTATTATTATTATTATTTTAATCGATAACTAACGGTTAAAAATAACCTATTTGCTAAGAAACGATTTTATGATTTGTAAAAAAAAATCGTTTTTACTTTTACCTCTTTTTTTTTTAAATTGCTTTAAAGAAAGATATTATTAAAGTTAATAACTTTATTTATAGATCGTAAATGGATTTCGAAATTGTCGTTTCAGCAGAAGGAAAGAAAAAAATGTTAAAAATTGTCAATTTTTGTCAGTAATAACAAAATTGATATTGGATTCTATGATCTTGTGTACTTCTATTTCAACTTTTTATAACTCTAAATTGTCCTCTTCTATCATTTGTACTTTCTGTTACCATAGAAACTCTTATGCTTTTTCTCCTCATTTTTAGAAGTGATGCTTTCAACAGATAACTATTAGATTATGTCCTTTGTCTTCTAAAACTGCAATAAGAAGGGAGTACTTTAAGATCTTTTAACTTGTTTTCCAGATTGGAGACAAAAAAAAAAAGCGAAAAAAGAAAAATTAAAACTTATTCATAGGTGAGATAGATAAATATTCAGTAACCGTAAAAAATTCAATGCTTTTACATTTTAATATTACTTTCTCTGGTAACTTTTGTGATTGCCTAAGGAAATATTGCGCTCTGACGTCGCAGTTTCCGTTATCGTTTGCGGATTATACGTTGTCGTGACAACGTTACAGAGAAAGATGCAAATCCCAAATAATCAATATAGGAAATTAAACTTATATCCTAAATTAAAATGAGAAAACAAAACATATTCCTTATATAAACTTCAAAACACAAGTTATTAAATTGCTAATATATTTTATCCTAAAAAAATAAATAAGAAAAAATACGAATCGCTTAAGATTAACAGATAATGTTTTCCTTATTTAAAAACAAATTTCCTTTGATTTTAAAAATCATTGATTTTTATAAACAAGATCAATGAAGAAACAAATTTTCTTTGATGAGAAATAAATGGTATGTTTTATGGCATCATAGGTATCCATTAGGAATTAAATTGATTTTCTTTTAGAAAAAAGATCTAGAAAAGTCATTAATGTCAGAATATTAAGTAAAAAGAAAGAAAACAAAGACAAGACCGGGTTATTATCATTATCTACGTCATATTTTACGTCAAAGAAAAAATTTCGACACGATGGATATAATTATAATGCATTCTCATAATGTCCACTAGATGGTGCTGGTTAAATAGCAGACGATACGATATTATTGATGTGATGACGTCAAAAGGTAAAAATAGAATTTTTAAATTAATACCATTAAAGATGATTTTTATAACTTTTCTTTAGTAAATACGGATCGTTTTTTTTGGAATAAGAAGTTTTCACTGATTTTAATCCTATTAAAGCTTTCATAAAACACCAGTAAGACAAAAATGTTTAACAGTACTATTATGATTTTATGATCAATTTTGAATTTGTTGTTATAAATTTTTTAATAACAGCGTATTTCTGTCTAAAAGTCTCTATATAAAACGAAACGTCAATTCAAAATGCATAATGGATAATATATATATACAATAGAAGAAAATTTATTCTACTAAAATTTCATCAATAATAAAACTAAAATTTTTTTTTATATATATAAGAGAAATTTTAAAAAAAAATATAAAATAAAAAAAGATATATATAAGAGAAATAAAAAAAACTATATAGTATAAGAGGTTATATAAAATTGATGGAAACATTTCTTGCTTTCCAAACATTTTCTTCTAATAAAAACCAAAAAAAAAAATTATTTTATCTCTAAAATTCATTTGTTTTTCATTTTTTTTGGCCTACTTTCCGAAACAAAGTGAAGCTAGTTAAATCATCATCATACTGTCTGTTCACTACTATTAATATTTTAATAATTAGTAGATTTTCATTAAATTCGTTAGGATTCTTCCATTAATTAAAGATAAATTCGATCCTGCACCATTTTAAATCTCTAGCTTTAACCATTCAAAAAAAAAAAAAAAAAAAAAAAAAAAAAAAAAAAAAAAAAAAAAAAAAAAAAAAAAGATGGATATTCAAATTTCTGAGATGCTCTCTTAATATACCTTGAACTAATTATTGGTATTTTTTATGAAGTTATGTTGGAAGATCAAATAATTGAAGATGACATATCAATTAACCTCTCAACGATTTAAAAACAGCGGTCGTGCAAATTTCAGATTTTTTTCTCTAAAAACTTTTGAACTATTTTATTGAATTTTACGGAATAGAGCGAGGTGATCAGGCTGTTAAAACCGACATCAAAATAAGATTAATTAACCCTGCAGCTTCATCTCCTTTAAAATTGCGAACGATTAAATTTATGAAGTAACTATGATACAATTTTTATAGATTCTTATGATATTAAACATAGAGATTACACATTAAAATGAATCTGATGACATATTTAATCCCATATCTTTAATCATTCCAAAATAAAGGACACGTTCGGAAATTAAGCGAATAATTCTTTCAAAAATTGTTTTTTGTTTTCACTTGAAAATGCTCAAAGAGAACATCGATATCTCCATAACTTTTTCAGATTTTTGGGTACTTCGTAATTATTTATGTATAGAGAAAAACCGAGATGCTTAAAATATTAATATAGAGTATTCTGAATATTTTTTGTATTCTATCTATTAATTCATGAATGGAGATCAACAAATCTACAAGTCAATACTTTAATCTCGAAATTATTTATCTTGGAAGTAACGATTAGATGACAGTTTAATTTAGCAATCTTAAATATAACAAGTTTTACTAACTTTGTCATGAAAATAAATTTCTTTTCGATTCATTAAGAAAAATATATTTTTCTTTTACAATACAGTAATATATATATA
>AYEL01052633.1:0-38931 GCA_000484575.1 Olivierus martensii
AAATATTATTAGAAAATATTTATTAAATATAATTTTATTTTCAATTATTAAAATGAAATAATTATCGTTGTTTTCTGACAATAATAAAGCTCAAACAAATGTGACAGGATGATGAAAATTAGACAGCACATCTACATTAATCATGGGAATTCGATTTCAAATATGGCCGAAAGGGTCGAAAATATTTCGGGTGTCTTTCTTTCTTTCTTTGGTGATTTACGCCTCTTTCTAAATAGTGATTACTAAGCAGCAAACATTTTAGTACCCATCACTAACCTAAATAATCAGGGGCTCTATTCTGAACATCGAGTAAAACCGGATTCGATTTGTGACGTCAGGAGTCGACGCGTTTCACCATCGTAAACCACTATCAAAAATCGGATCTGAGCTAAATTGCTATTCTGAACAGTGAGTTTGTGAGATTCGATCTTACATAGTAGCCTGAATTCTAGGATTTCAGTTAGTTTGCAGCCAATAGAAGAGCGTTTTATTGAAATTAAGCAACTCGATATCAAGGTTGTGGTTACAACTTAACAAAAAGAATTATTTTTAGACTTTTTAAACGAAAATAATTGAAATTTAATTACAGGAAAGTTAAATAATAGTTTTACGGTAAAGGACAGGCAACGTTTATGGGAGAAAGTGACCGAATTATTTTATCGATAGTTTTACTAACTTCACTTATGCATCGACTAACAGAGGGTTGACTGACTGATGAAGATCTTGATAAGAGCATGCAGCATAAAACCTCAAAGCAATTAGAACCTGTTAATTAAAAAGTAAATACTGTGTTTATTTAAAAAGATAGCTCATTTTTAAAAATATGTGGCTCAGTAGCTAAATTGTAGCCATCGTTGGTTGTAGCATAGCATAGGCTTAGAAAGTAAAATTAATACTTATTTAGACTTTTTAAACGAAAATAATTGAAATTTAATTACAGGAAAGTTAAATAATAGTTTTACGGTAAAGGACAGGCAACGTTTATGGGAGAAAGTGACCGAATTATTTTATCGATAGTTTTACTAACTTCACTTATGCATCGACTAACAGAGGGTTGACTGACTGATGAAGATCTTGATAAGAGCATGCAGCATAAAACCTCAAAGCAATTAGAACCTGTTAATTAAAAAGTAAATACTGTGTTTATTTAAAAAGATAGCTCATTTTTAAAAATATGTGGCTCAGTAGCTAAATTGTAGCCATCGTTGGTTGTAGCATAGCATAGGCTTAGAAAGTAAAATTAATACTTATTTTTTTATTTAAATTAAACTTGTTTTCATATGATTTGTTAAAAATGATGAATTGGTTAAAATCATTTAATATAATGTGTGCTGACATAGCTCTTAAATATATTTATATATTAATATTAGAAAATTTGTTTCATTTTTGTACTAAAAATATATAAAAAACAATGAAGCTTTTATTATTTAAATACCTATCTACTGTATATTTCATAAAATATTTCTTATTTCAGTGATTAAAACTTCTTGACCTCTCAATGATTTTTAAAATTTTCTGAACGAAAAGAAGTCTAAGATTATTATGCTACGATATTTTGTTTATTTGTCATGGTGGATATCATATATTATACATGATTTGCTAACTTTTTGTATAATAACTATCGTTAGAAATAGGGCAGGATTTCAGATTACCTGCAGCGAGTTTTCGCGTCTATTAATAGCGCAACTTACCTATACCTAATGACAGCATTGGAAGTAAATATTGAGTCTATGAAAGGGTATAATAATTTTATAGTAATAAGATTACTATATAACAAATCATCGCTCCGCGTAGTTTTCCAATACATCGCCATGTAATTGTACTTGGATCATACATCCATAACCTGGATGTGTATATAAGCGCAACGCCGCGAAAACTCGTGGCAGGTAATCACGAATCTTACTAAAATTAGTATATTTTTTTTTCTTCAAATGTGGCTTAAGAAAGTCGAAAAGTTAGACACCCCAGATATACATATTTAGACGTGCCATTATTATAAAAATTGTCTGATGAATAGGTTCAAATTCACAGTGGCAATGAATTACTAAGAATGATCAATAAATCTACAGAATAAATTCATGAAATTATAAAATAACCAACCGTTTGAAAAATGCAAACACATTTTATAGCAAGTTCACCAGTTAACACAATACTTTCTATCTAAAACAATCCAGTGGCAGCATCAACAACATTAGTCATCAAGTGGATAAAATAGAGTCATTACTCTGATTGATTGGATTCTAGCATTTATAACAGCAAAAAGATCTTCAGAATAAGTTGCATACCCAGACTTACTATAAAATCTCACTTTCAGAAATTACTTTCCAAATAGTTTAGTCATGGATATGGGTTTAACATAAAAATATGGTGCTAAATCGAACAACATGATCGTTATCTTGAATTAATTTATATTAATAAAAAGATATTTCATTATAATTTACATATTCATTCTACTATCCTTGAAATTTATTTAAAATTCAGCTTATCTCTAAAATGCATAAAAGAGTAAATAGGTATTATAAAATTTAATACAATTTTATATCACATACATTATAATTTTTACAAATCAGAATAATTTTTTACCTTACGTGATATTAAATATAGTAGAAATCTCATAAAATGATATTAATTGGGATCCGAATTAAAAGACCGTTGGATGGCCGCGTGATAAGCTGTAGTTGGAGGATCCGGATTTGAACCCGGATCCTTCAACCACCTCCAGTTTTTCAGAAGGGGTCCGGGCCCGGCCCGTTGAGCCCATCTTTCAACTATTCAGTTGATCCTATCATGAACATTTATTTTATGTAGTTTAAATAATACGCGATTAAATAATATAACATTATACTGCTATTAATATTATTATTATGCGGCTGGATGGCCGAGTGGTAACGCGTTGGCGTGCCACGCTGGAGGACCCGAGTTCGCGTCCTGGGTCTGGTGCCGGATTTTTTCGGGGTACTGGGCCCGGCCCGGTGATACCCGTCCTTCACCATCCGGCCTCCTTCCACGGGTGTGGGTGCAGCCCGTGGTTGGAACTGGCCCCTGCCCCCTTACACGGGTGTGGGTGCAGCCCGTGGTTGGAACTGGCCCCGCCCCCTTAGTTAATCTTCCTGATTGGAAAGGGGCCATAAAATATGCAAAAAATAGGCTATTTCGGACGGCCGGATTGGCCGCGTGGAAATGCTTTGATTCAGTCTGTGGTTGGAACTGGCCCCGCCCCCTTAGTAATCTCCCTGATTGGAAAAAGGGCGTAAAATATGCAAAAAAAAAATTATATTATTAATATTACTGTATAATTTAACTTAATAAAGTACAGGTCAAATAATGTTAATGAACAGACACTGACCATACATATTAATTAATAATACAAATATCTTAAAATCATATATAGTAGAGAACCACATCAGTAATAAAGACCAAATCATAGCATATTTTATCCGTAGCGAGTGTTGTTTTAGAAATTGAACTAATTGTAGATGAGTATTGTTAAAAAGATCACATTTAAATTAGTATTGAATAAAGAGAGAATTATTTTGACCATATATAGATACTATTAAATATTAGCCATTGATAGATTCCATGAATGATAGATTCTTATTTATTACTAGTAATAAATAAGAATCGTTGTTAATCAAATAATCAAATAATTGTCCATTTGCATAAATTTAATAGTTATTAAATTTACGCAAATGGCAATTACATATTTTTATAAATTTGTATTATATATTAATCTATTTTGATAATATTGGTCCATCTGATGATAATTCTTGAAATTTCAGTTTTATGTTTCACATTTTCTGGATTACACTGCCATTCGAATGTTGTATTAATTTTCAATTGAGATTTTTAATTTCAGCAATTTTTTAATGTGTAAAAAGAGACTTGGTTATAAAAGTAAAATCCTAAAACTGAATCAGCAAAATATTTAATGATATATTATAAGCATTTTTAAGGTCGAAGAAAGATAAAAGTATAATATAGTGATATATGTAGTCAACTTTTCAGGTACTATCTAAACAATGCAAATGTTGCTTGCATTTTAATATTATTTTCATTAGTATTTTGTAAAGCAATATTTCAAGTTCGATGTTCATTTTTAAAAATGAACATTGAACTTGAATCAATTTTTATCATTAAAAATGCTAATTTAAGCTTTTTATTAAAGCTTAAATTAGCATTTTTCCTTTTTTTATTAATCTATCAAAAAATTATCATTTTTAATGATAATTTTTATCATTAAAATTCAATATTCGAAATATTTTTTTATAAGCTATCAAAAATTTTTATAATTCCGAACGAATAAATTATATCAATATTGTATTCAAATTTCGCCGTTATTATATCAATTCAAACTATTGTTCAGTATTTTTTTCCATCATTTTCCATTCTAGAATAGAATAAAAAAGTAAGCCATATATGAATTAGATTTGTTTATTAGCATTGTATCTAGCATAAAAATTCCGATTTAAGTAAAATTTATATAGAATATTACTGAAATCCATTAGAAAATCAAATAGTGTATATTAAAGATCATTGATATGGGATTAGTATTATTAATGTAGTGTAATTAGAAAGGTATATTCATGGAACATGAGAAAATATCATGTGTAAATATTATATGAGTTAAATGAAGTTTGCAAATATTAATATGACTTATTAGAAGAGCAAATCTGTTGAAATCATCAGAATGATTAATATTACCGTAATAATGGTTCGATTTTGAACATTTTTCATATTCAGAAAGGTATAAAATTGGAAGAATAAAAGTAGTCACGTGATCAATTTGCGATCTTTATTATTTTTAATAAAAGAATTCGACCATTTATATGTTTTTTTTCTTGTTAATATAAATATATTACATATAAGTAATTCATGAAACAACTATTTACAGTATATTGTTTCATAAATTTTCCTAATTTTTATTCCATTACTTCAACTCAGGGGACTAAATAATAATCGTTACAATAAAAATAATTAAGTCACAAAGCTAATGGTACAAATGTAATTTGGATATCATCCAATAAATTTAAAGTAATGCTTTATCAAAAGCAATGAAGAGATAATATCACTTTATATATGGAGTATACATGTCAAAGATTGAAGACTAAAAGAATGAATACTTTTAATGAAACAAAAATTTCAGAAAATAGCAAAATGCCGTAATAAGAAATTTCTAGTGTTCTATTCGAAATAATATATTTTTGCATATTTTTTATATATTGTAGTAAGATGAATTTCCTGACAATCATGATTATGATCATCAACTTAATTTTGTTATAATTATATCTAATGAAAAATTTCATTATATTTAGTAAATATTAGTGGAAGCATTTTTATTTATATTTTAAAACTTATTAAATTTTTAAGATGAGATTTTCAATTTTACGTAATATATTTTAAAATCCTATTTATTAAGGCTGAATAAAAGAATTTATTACCAAAGATCTGTTAAAAAAAGAACCAATAGAATAAACAGACCAAGTATATGAATGCAAATGTGAATCTGAATTCTTTCAGTTTGTTTCAGTATCAATAAAACGTATTTCTTTTCTTTCTTTAGTGAATTCTAGACATTTGATTAATAAAGTTAGAAGTTTTCTTTTCTGGTAACAGTATGCGAAAATTATAATCAGCTTTTAGTCTTCAATCTAGTGGACACACCCTTAGAAGGACAAACGTGTCATCTTGGGAGTTCTTCTTTGACACGTTTCTTATCTTGGAAAAGAGTATTGAAAAGTTTTGACTCCCGAGGCATTCCTCCCATAAGACATTGAGTGCCGGAATACGTGATGGAAACAAAAGGGCAGTTTGGAAATGAGTACAAGTAAAACATTTTCTAATCGACTGTCAAATTGCCTTTGGGTTTTCTGCATCTTTTCAACTTTTTAAATGTAATACATTGAATTGAAAAAGGATTCCATAAATATAAAAGTTGACCTCATTAAAGTAAGTAGATAATTTAATTATGGCTACTAAGAAAAATTTTAGATTAAAAAATTTCAAGTTTTAATAAACGTTTTAATAAAATGAAAAAATTAGATAATTTTATTCTGGAAATTAAAAAAAAATCCAGTAATATAATATTTTCAATATTTTTTTTTTCCAAATCGGGCTACTTGAAAAATCTATTACAGTAATCTTATATAAGAATAACTTTTATCTGTAATAGGAAATTTTATACTTCTCATATAAATATTCTTAAAAATTGGATTTTAAGAATTAAAGTTAATAATATTAAACATTTTTTTTATCATTTAATAAACTCTCATAACAAAATTTAAATATTAATATTTCACTACAAAAATATTACTCAAAAATTTATATCAGTTTAGCCAAACTAAGTTATTGAATCAATTTTGTGCTTCAAGAAAACTTCTGCTATCCAAGAATTTTCATTAGCGTCATTAGTTTTAAAAGGTTAAATGATATTTTTGAAAATCAATTCAATAAGTTGATAGTTTAGATTTTAAATCTATCTAAAATTTAAATTAAGTCTTTTGGATTAAATAAAAAAAAAACGAATTGCTAATGATTTTCTTCTAAACTGCAAACTATCCGTTTCAATGTTTTCTTGTTTTAAGATTTATGAAATGAATTAATAATTTTTGGTTGAATCAGAAAAAGAATTTTATGTCCACAGTAACCTTTCAATTTTTTTTTTTTTTTACAACGCTCAGAAGCGGTAGATGGCCACAGTAATTACTGTAGAATTTATGGAATATTAATGAAGTAAACGGAAAGGAAACGCCTCTCATTCTCATTGTCTAATCTGTCCACAAGGAATGGGTTCTTCGAGCTTTTCTTTTAAACAAATGGAGAGGCGTGTTGGCAAAAGAGAAATTAGAAGAAATAATGCATCTGATGCGAATAAAATTTTATAAAAATTAAATCTGATTGTCTAATCTGTCCACAAGGAATGGGGTCTTCGAGCTTTTCTTTTAAACAAATGGAGAGGCGTGTTGCAAAAGAGAAATTAGAAGAAATAATGCATCTGATGCGAATAAAATTTTATAAAAATTAATATTCCGTGATACTTTTGAAAATTTATAAATAATTAATATACTGTAAAATTGTGTTTAAACTATAATTAAATTTAAAGTTAATTATTTTCTTTCAAAATATTTACAATATTTGAAACTCCTATTTGTCTTTAATTCGCTAATTAAAATTTTTCGTTTTAAGATGTAACGAAAAATTTAATTCTGTTGGTTTTATCGTCTAATGTTCTCTGTTCAAATATGGTTTTGGAAATTAAAACTGTAATGATTAAATAATAGCTTAAAAATTATGTAAATTATTAAAATATTTATATTTACTCTTAAATAAAATTATTAAAGCTGAAATAATGAAATGAACTGGATGTGGACTACAATAAATTTTATGAATTGCAAAATAACAAATTTTATGATTTATTATTTGCAATATTAATTTTTATTTAATTATATTTGTGAAAATAATTTTATTTATGCAATTATTTATAAATTACTTTTGTATTTTTATATTTATTAGTTTTATTTTCATGTTTTTAGTGTTTTTAAATTTTATAATTTAATTAGTTTCATCATTAATATCGAATTAGCATTTGATTTTCAATTAGAAAAATTGAATTAATCTTGATTATTGAATAAATTTTCAAAAGAAATTTTCCATAAAGTGTTTCGAAATCCGCTTATTTAGAAGTTTTATTTCTTTTCATCAAAATATTGTATTATTTTTGTTTGTCCGCAAATATTTTTGAGAAAAATACAATAATGATTTATAAAAAAGTTCACATCTATACTACTACTTCTATTCACTTCTTTTCACTGAAGTAAATAATTTTTTTGTTGTCTACTTGAAATTTAAGAGCCAAAATAAAATTTCCATATAATAATGCTCATACACATTTTCTTGGATTACATTAATCTATCTTTTCATTTTATAGAACAGAAATTACAATTTTTCTATTTATAATTTCTTGAATTTTGGATAAAACTATCCCCAAATTAGAATAATTATATTCTCAAATTGTATAGTAAGTATGAATTTATTTTCTATAGTCTGATTAAAATTTAATAAATTCTAATTAAAAGTATTTATAATTAAAGTTTAAGCCAGTAACCAGCAATTATTATATTATTAACTAAATAAAAATCTTTTTTTAAATCTTATTAATGAAGTAGAGAGGTTCGACAAATAATTAGCTGTCGACTTTATTAAAATAACTAATTATCGTGGAAATTTTAAGATTATTTTACTTCATAGTGATGTAATTAGTCAATTGCTGATCTTCTCATTAATTTTTCTAACTTTCTATTTAACTGGCTACCCGTCAACCACTTTACTTGATTTATGTATTCATTGCCTTCTCCACTTTTATTAAATTGATTTAGGTCCTACTTAAATTTTTATTAAGTCACTTTTTATTCATTTAAATACTTAAAAAGTACTTTATATAATTTTAATTTTATGTAAATTTATTCTTTAGGAGTCCCTTTTATAATTTATTTTTTTAAGCTATAAGATTAATATACTGTATTCAATAAATTTTAAGTGTATATTAAAAACAATTGTATGAAAAAGTTTTAAGTGTTTATTAAATTGTCAATTAATTTATTAAATATATTTAAATTTATCAATTTTATTTTTTAAATTATTCTTTTCATTTTATAAAACAGAAATTGCAATTTTTCTATTTATAATTTCTTGAATTTTGGATAAAACTATCCCCAAATTAGAATAATTATATTCTCAAATTGTATAGTAAGTATGAATTTATTTTCTATAGTCTGATTAAAATTTAATAAATTCTAATTAAAAGTATTTATAATTAAAGTTTAAGCCAGTAACCAGCAATTATTATATTATTAACTAAATAAAAATCTTTTTTTAAATCTTATTAATGAAGTAGAGAGGTTCGACAAATAATTAGCTGTCGACTTTATTAAAATAACTAATTATCGTGGAAATTTTAAGATTATTTTACTTCATAGTGATGTAATTAGTCAATTGCTGATCTTCTCATTAATTTTTCTAACTTTCTATTTAACTGGCTACCCGTCAACCACTTTACTTGATTTATGTATTCATTGCCTTCTCCACTTTTATTAAATTGATTTAGGTCCTACTTAAATTTTTATTAAGTCACTTTTTATTCATTTAAATACTTAAAAAGTACTTTATATAATTTTAATTTTATGTAAATTTATTCTTTAGGAGTCCCTTTTATAATTTATTTTTTTAAGCTATAAGATTAATATACTGTATTCAATAAATTTTAAGTGTATATTAAAAACAATTGTATGAAAAAGTTTTAAGTGTTTATTAAATTGTCAATTAATTTATTAAATATATTTAAATTTATCAATTTTATTTTTTAAATTATTCTTTTAAAAATTTCCATTTTTCAATGCTTAAATTTATTAATTTTTTATTCTTAAATATTAGTCGAAAAGAGTTATGCAAGGTAATAATTGGGAAGTAAAGGATATCTTTATGGTATTCTGGAAAGAAAACTTTAGGTCGAAAAGAATTCAGTACATATGTATCAATGTGTTTAAACTAAACTTTCTTTTCGTTCAAATAGATTTTAATTATAGATTACAATGTTTCACTGGAAATAAATAAGATTGAATAGAGAAAACAATTTTTCTAGAGAGAAGCATGATCTTTCATCTGTTCGAATTACTTATATTAGTGTAGCTTTCCCACTAGACGGAGTCGGATCAACGATTTTCTGGTTAGCACTAAGTGGTTAGTGCATGATAAGAGAAGACGTGGGACTTCGTCCTTAGCCAAGAAAATTGTTTTCTCTCTCCCACCTTTATTTTATTTTTTGTATCAGACTTCCAAGTCAGATAGTCTACTTCATTTCCTGTTTTGTTTCATTTGAACTTTTTTATTGGACTACCTATTATAGTATTCAGCACACTTCAGATTAACGACATTCAATTGTAATTTTTATACTTACTATATAACGAAATTTTATTTATTATCATTTTATTATTGCTCATATTGTTAAATTTCAATTAAAAATGTAAAAAAAAATTATAATTTTCCAATTTACAAGATGGCTTGAGGAATGAGAAATTATGATCCCGCACATATATTTAAATTCATGTCCATGTTTATTAAAATTAATGATCTATTCAATAATATCAGCATATAAGTGAGTAAAAAAAGTTTAGAATTATTTTTTTGAAAATTATTAATTTGAATTAATAATTTTCAAAAAATAATTAACTATTAATAATCTGAATTAAATTTGAAATTATATTTTGATTACTGGAGTTTAAATAAATATTGAAAATTACTATTTTTTTATTTAAAATTGTTCAGGAATAAAGATTATTCGGAAAACTTATTTCTAAAGAAATGCAACAAATTTTGTAAATTTAGAAATTGAGCTTATCAAGAAAAACGAAATAATATGTGCAATACAAAAAATAACAGATTCTCTATAGTTTATTTGATGAAGCTATTTAATCATAGATAAATATATTTTCGAAAATAATTTTTATTTTAGTTTAGATATAACGTGCATTCTGTAAAATGAACATTATCTTCTAAACAAAAACAATGAGATTGTATTATATCAAGTAGATTTAAAGTTAGAAGTCATCTTTGGAAATATTCACTAGTTTCGCATTAAAAATAAACAAATATCTTGAGTAAAAAACAGGAAACATGATTGTTTTCAATATTTCGTCATACTGACATAGCTTTTCACATACAATATCTTATTTCTAAATCTATATATACAGAATATCCTGTAATGATTGGAACAAAAATCATACAAGTAATTTCTTGCATAAAAAATGAAAAAGTTCTTATAAATGTAGGTCAAAAAACAATACATTTGTGAGAAATACAAAAAAATTTATAATTATGTTCTTTCAAAGATTATAAAAGAAACATATATATGTAAGATTATTCAACAACAATCTTTGATGTTAAATGAAATTAACATATTTTATTTAACATCAAAAATTGTAAATGAAATACATATATATATATATATATATAACACATTAAAATCATAGTCCAAGATGGAAAATGTAAGAAAATGTTCAATGCATTGTTATTTTTGTATTTTCAAAGCAATTTCATTGATTAAATACATATTTCCTTTATGATCTTTGAAAAAGCATTACTATAAAATATGCATATTTCTCTCAAATGCAGCGTTTTTGGGCCAATGTTTATAAGAACTTTTTCATTATTTTGATGCAAGAAATTCATGATTTGATATTATATAACCTAATCATTATGGAACATCTGTATAATATGTCTTATTTCTATTGTTTACACCAGAGGTCGGCAATCTTTTCACACTTACGAGCCACATTCAACTTTTATTTTTAATAATCGGAAAACAAGCATTTAATTAAAAGAAAATTATAAGTGAAAAAATATTTATCAACAATTTTTATCACATCAATCTTTAAAAATATAGAAATATTTAAAATATGAGATATGAAATAAGTATGAAACTGAATGAAAAATTATCTTATAAAAACTATGGTAAAAACAAAATAATATAATTTATGCATCACAATATGTTTGTCTCCTTGCTTAATTTGACTTTTGTGTGTAATGTGGTTGTTTCCGTGGCCATATTATGTGTCCACCATGGACGTATTATACATCTATGGTGTCCACTTTATAACCTGAGGTGTGAGGTCGCCTATGTTATCCCATTTCTGATGACTCGTGCCAAGTTACATGGAGATATCACGAAGTATAAGTATAAAATTATTTTTAATTTATTATTCATATTATGAAATGCATTATTCAAATAATTCAACATACGGGCCACATGCTGTTTAAATATGGTCAACCTTTTATGCCATAAATGCACGTGTGGGTCGCATGTGGTCCGCGGGCCGCCGGTTACCAACTCCCGGTTTACACCGTTCTCCATCTTTGTTAAATAATTAACAGCGAGATTATTTCATAGCCCATTATGAGCATCCCTATTTTGAGAGGATAATATAAATATTTGAATAATGAGGGCAACCAGTGGGGTCTAATCTCCCTCTCAGAATTTAAAATATTCGGGAGGAAATTTAAAAAAAAAATTTTAATGAAAATGCTCATATTTCTTTTTTATTTGTTCGATTTCGAGATAATCAAAAACATTTCGACTCATGTAATTATTTGGGGTGTGTCAAAAATTATTTTTCGTAAAAAATTAAATGGCATGTTGTTTAAATATTTTCATGCTGATTTCAAAAATATTATCTATTTTTCTACATTGATCGAAAACAATAATTTTTCCTATGTTATATCTCATTCTAATTATTTATTATAAAAAAAAATATCGTTATTCAAGAGTTCATCTTGAACCATCCATATTTATAGTGAGATTGACCATATATGTAAAAATTGATCATTTATAAGCCGAGCCACTTACAATTTTTAAATTATTTGTGAAAATTATTTTCCTGAATCACCGTATGGGTAGTAAATATCGGTGGATTAGTTTAGGCTAGTTTGGTTAAGCCGCTATATCCTCAACGGATATTTTGTATCTGGCGGCGGACACTTATAGATCCCATCACAGGCTGGCCAACACCTATGACGGGTCAACTGGATGGTTAAAGGATAGAGTTCAATGGCCTAGGGGCCGGGTCACGGACCCCTCCTGAAAAACTGAAGGTGTGGAACTTGGATTTGAACCCGGATCCTCCAGGGTGGTAAGCCACAGCTTTACCACGCGGCCATCTGGCCGGTTATTTATCGGTAGACCAATTAGGAATTCATTATCAACTGGACAGACCTAAGATGTGATAGGGTGAGAGATTCAGATTGGACCAATCTGAAAAAATATCTGTGGATGTTAGGACTTGAAGTTGTTTCCAGATTTTTCAATTTGAAAATGAATTCTTTACAATGCAATAAGCCAGAAAAATCAATACAACAGTTGTCTCTCAAGGGTTTCACAAGAATGAAAAATGCAAATTTTTTTGCACTAACATCATGTGACAGTCATTTTAAACATATTTTTATTTTTATATTGAGCCTAAAAATTTTTGCTTTTCAAAGCTATTACATTACAAATAATAAATAAAAATAACAAAAAAATTTTTATATTGAGCGTAAAAATTTTTGCTTTTCAAAGCTATTACATTACAAATAATAAATAAAAATAACAAAAAATTAAAAAGAAGATATAAAGTATGTCTTTGGACATATGGTTTTTTAAATAAAAACTTGGCTTTTTATGGGAAATAGGCAGACTAATGTCTGAATATGGATATTCTCTTGAGGATACCTTTTCTAATTTCATTGTGAATGAAAGAATTTACCCATCATCTGATTTGCGATTTATAAAAAATGAATAAAGAGTTCCTCTTTCCTCCAAATTTATATTAATAATATTCTCTTGAGGATACCTTTTATAATTTCATTGTGAATGAAAGAATTTACCCATCATTTGATTTGCGATTTATAAAAAATGAATAAAGAGTTCCTCTTTCCTCCAAATTTATATTAATAGGACACAATTTTTCTCTTGCTGTCCTATTTTATCATTTCATAATTGTTCTTCTAGCGGTTGTTCTCTCAGTTTAGTCCATTATTCTTTTTATTTCACCGACAGACTGATTCTCTTGACTCTAATTTGTGAATTTGGATGCGTTCAGTATCTCTTGAATCTCTTCCAGCCAGTTCCCTTTATTTTTTCTGAATTGATTGGTAATTGTCAGTAACTGACTTTACATTACTTCTATAATTTAATCGTGATTATTCTGATAGTATTACTGGCAAAAGAAACAAATGTGCTATTGTTTCCTAAGCAAAATGGGATATTACAGGTTATTGAGAAAATGGAATTGTTTAATAAATTTGAGGTTAGTACATGGACTATTGCATATACTTTCGGAATTATTGAATCAACTATATAGACTGTATCTTGTTACCAACCTTTAAAATATAATAAAATTACGATTTTTTCAAGCTGATTTATTAATTTTATGGACAGATAATCGACGGACATTGTCGACAGACATTTAACCGAATGGACGAATATTTGGCTGAATGGACATATGGCTTTTTAAATTTTTATTTAAAAAACTATATGTCCAAAGCTATATTTTTATTTTTTCCTTTTAATTTTTTTTGTTATTTTTATTTATTCTTTGCAATGTAATAGCTTTAAAAAACAAACGATATAACTTATAAAAAACATAATATCATTGCATTTTTAGAAAAATCTTTATCTTTATTCTTTGTGCATTTAGTGAAAGATAAAATATATTAATTGTAATTGCTTTATAAAAAAATTGTAGTGTTAAACTAAAGGCTCATAAATATTTAAAAATTGTGGTAACTGCTCTTAAGAAATTGATTCTAGGATACTCTTCATATTTCTCAAAAACAGATCTCAGTTTTGTATAAAGAAATTGTGCTTAAGAAATTGATTCTAGGATACTCTTCATATTTCTCAAAAACAGATCTCAGTTTTGTATTTAATATCTTATTATTTCTTCGGTTAGGGTAGATTTAATCAGTCAGTAAGTCAATCAAGATTCTTCTATCAAAGACGGAAGAGACTAAATTGAGTCCTCCACAGATTCTTTCAATAATCTTTATTTCTTGTGCTTCGGTTACGTTTTTTTAATGGATTGGAATCCAGAATTTTATACGGATTGTCCGAATCCATCAAAGACGGAAGAGACTAAACTGAGTCCTCCACAGATTCTTTCAATAATCTTTATTTCTTGCTGCTTCGGTTACGTTTTTTTAATGGATTGGAATCCAGAATTTTATACGGATTGTCCGAATCAGTTGGTTCTTCGACGACCTCTTTTATTTTTCTTTCCCAGTCTTGCTTACTGTGTCAAATAGGGAATTCTAATGATACATTCATTTAATATGACCATGCCATTGGAGTTGCTTTGGTGTATTGTATCTATAATAGAAACTTTATACTTTAGCTCTTTTCTAAAAAAGAGAAGAATGAGATTTCCATGAAATCCAATAAAGTGTTTCGTAAACTTCATATCTGATCATTTGATTTATTTTTATTTCTCAAACACTTCAATTTCAAACGCTGCTAATTTTATTCTTTCCTTTCTCTTTTATATACAGGTTTCTTTACATAGCTTTAAAGTTGGTTAGATTAGTTTGAATTAATTCACAGAATCACACCGGGGATACTTTTTAACATTTTTTTTTTTTAGAACTCACCCTCAGTCTTGCTTACTGTGTGAAATAGGGAATTCTAATGATACATTCTTTTAATATGACCATGCCATTGGAGTTGCTTTGGTGTATTGTATCTCTAATAGAAACTTTATACTTTAGCTCTTTTCTAAAAAAGAGAAGAATGAGATTTCCATGAAATCCAATAAAGTGTTTCGTAAACTTCATATCTGATCATTTGATTTATTTTTATTTCTCAAACACTTCAATTTCAAACGCTGCTAATTTTATTCTTTCCTTTCTCTTTTATATACAGGTTTCTTTACATAGCTTTAAAGTTGGTTAGATTAGTTTGAATTAATTCACAGAATCACACCTGGGATACTTTTTAACATTTTTTTTTTTTTAGAACTCACCATAGGCAAGTCAATATTCATAGTGAGGTCAACCAGAAAATTGAAGTATGGGATTCAATGAGCCAGACCCAAACCCTCTTCTTATTCTTCTTAAAAATTGAGGATGTGGTATTCGAAATTATAAGTTAGACCGCGTTTAAACGACACACTTTAGATGATTCATCTAAAGCAGGGATGCACAGACCGCGGCTCTCCGTTGACTTGTTGGTGGGCCACCAACAAGTCAACCATGTGTTATTTTAACAAGTCATGCAATTATGTGTAGTTTTTGAACAACGCACTTTCAAATAATATTTTTCTGATGTGAAATAATTTTTACAGTGGTTCGATGATAATGTTTTTAAGCAATAAGAAAAAAATAATAATCATATTTGTAATAATAAACATTTTTTTTATTTTTACTGTATCATTTAAACGCGGCTTTAACAAACTGTAATATAGCATTTTTAAATCGAAGGTAATTTTATTAAAGCTTCCAATGTATATATTTTGCATATGCATAAAAAGAAAAACAAATTTTGTTAATTGTCTGTTTGACCATTTATTAGTTTGAATGAATATGTTTACTGTATTCTGATAAATATCCGTTCGGCAAAATGACCATCAATAAAATGCCTATTAGACAAAAATTTGCCAGTCAAGTGTGCAGGAATCTTATAAAGCTATATTCCATATACGTTAATATATTAACAATATTTTAATGGCTATAAAATTTTAATTCAAAAATATTAAGAGAAAAATGATATTCTTAGTACCTAGGAATAGAATCTAATTTTTTCATAAATCTTAAAGTTCAATACTGTATTCACGATGTTTTCCAAGAAGGCAATGAAAAGTTTATTGAATATGTTGAAGACTTATTAATAAAATTATCAAAAAGAATTAAAATCAAGAATGGCAGAGCATTATAGCTATCAATATTTTTTCTTCGTAATATTATACAATATTTAATATTACAAAGGAAAAATATTTTTATAAAATATTTTTATATAAAAATATTTTTGAATGGAAGAAATAGAAAAGTATTTATCATTTTGAAAGAAAGATTATAAGATTTCTCTTCAACAAATTAATTTTTCCGTTCAAATATTGTAGATGAAGTTTGTTATATTATAAATTTTATTAAGTTATTTAACTCTATTATCTAAGATAATCACAATTTACTGCATGAAGCATAATTTCTAAACTATAGGTATAAAATTAGCCAGTTTTCAAAAATCGGATCTTCTCTATTCAAAACATATTCCTATTATCTAAGATAATCACAATTTACTGCATGAAGCATAATTTCTAAATATAGGTATAAAATTAGCCAGTTTTCAAAAATCGGATCTTCTCTATTCAAAACATATTCCGAAGTTTTTTAATTAAAAAATTTCTGTCAGTTGAATGCATTAAAGATATCATAGTAACTCTGACAGCTTATATCGTTGAAGAAGAAATTTGGAAAATTTAAAACTTTCGATCTCATTTACTTAATTAAGATTGACATAGTAAAAAATACTAATAGATATAACGGCATAAATACTTTATACATAGTTTTAAAATCAACTTTTTTATTTTAAGGAATATCTATCTTCATCTATCTTTTATAAATAATTAAATAAATAAATTGACATCATTGACATTTACATATTATTAGCAATCATTTCTGAATTAATAATTTTTATTACCTTTCTATAAAAGACAATGTTAAAATTACTTAATCATCTAGGCAAAATTAAATAAATTTCTGATATCTTGGACAAAGTGAGTGGACTTGAACCTGACTGTAGCCTTTGAAGATGAGGTTCATGACGATGGTGATGGTGATGGTGATGATGATCATCTCTATTGATTAAAAGTTATTTTCATTATAAATTTAGTCAATAAATTGAGTACACTTATAAGAAAACATCAAAATTTGTGAAGTTTTGATATTTCATTGGCATAAATGTTATTTGAAGTATTACTTATAAAACGACTGTATTAATATTTATCATTTTAAAACAAACTCTTACAAATTGCTTAATTTTACAATTTAAAACTGTAAGATTAAGCAGTTTGTAGGAGTTGTCTGACTGAAGTGTGCTAGATCTTCATTTACAAGAATGAGAATCAATGATCCTGATTTGATCTATCAATTCTCATTCTTCACTTGTTGATTGATTCCGACATGGGTGTGGATGTGTGATTGCTAAAATGAAAACTCGACTTAATCTCTGTAAAGGAATATAAAACCTAGAGAGAAGGAATTAGATAGCTGCGTTGGATCTTGCTGGATTTTTATTTGGAGGATCTGATATCAAATTTCTGATTCGACTTCACCGAGGTTTTGAAAGAGTTAAAAGTTTGACAGTTTGATTTCCATGTTTCAATCTTCGCTGAATACATCATGAGATTAAAAGTCTATGAAATATTAAAGCACGATTATAAAAATAATCAAATAATATTAAAGCATGATCAAATATTAATGCATTGTTAGATGTTCTATATTAAAGCATAAAATCACTTTTCAACCGGAACTACTAAGCAGTAGAGCCATTCCAGAACTCACACAGGTCGCCGATATCCTTTTTAGAGTTAGCCAACAGTTCAAGTCTGGTTCATTGAATAAAATTCTTCAAATTTTGATTGACCCATAATGGATGTTGGGCAGTTTGAGATAGGCTCTGAAATAATTGCCATCAAATATATCCCATATGTGATTCAACGATATAACTGATCATATTATCAACCAATAGATTAAGGATGAACATGAACTATACCGATCGGACTATTTCTTGATTTAGTTATGTTGCCAATTTTCATCAGAGATAAAGTACACGATGACAGATACTTCAGGATGTTGGTTGGATGGTCGCGTATCGCTAACTAACTATTTTAAGCTTATAGATATAATTTTCAGGTTCAACATTTCCAAATATTTTCCAAAAGGGATCTAGCCGGGCTCATTAAACCCCATCCTATATCTGATCGATCACAGTCTTAGCGGTGGATATTAAGCAACGGGGCATTCCAATGTTCATAACGGGCCGCTCACAACCCTAATTAAATCAGCCGTCAGGTGGAAGTTGGGATTCAACGGGCCGGGCCCGTATACTTTCTGAAAAAATCTGGAGGTATGGGACCCGAGATTTAAACCCCGTCCTTCAGGGTGAAAGTACACCGCAACCATCTGGCCGACTATCAATAGTATTTGGTTACTATAAAAAATAATACCATCAAGTAAATAAATATTTTTTAATTTAATCAAATTGTTATATAATAATTATTAATAATAAAATGAATTGAGTTATTAAAACAACAGTAAAAAATTCATTTCTATATGTTATATTGTTATTCTGATTATAAACTGCTATAACCAAAATTCAAGATTTCTTCCTTCACTTCCAATGAAAGAAATAATTCTTTATTTCGTTGGAAAGTGAATAAAAAATTCTTTTTTATGCAATTTGGAAAGTAGCATAAAGCAAAAAAGAAGAAGAATGCCTATTCTGCTCGGAAAGCGCTTGTACTAACAAGTAAGCTATGGTTGAAAAGGGCTGTAAACAAGAAGAGGAGGACATGACTTGATCGTTATCTGGCTGGTGTAAGTTTGGATGGCTGCACCCAAATTCTGTTTAGAAATAATCGAAGTAGTAGAGTGATAGATTCGACCACCGGATCTAGAACGCCTATCCTTAACTATATAGCTGACAACTAGTATTAGATATAAATAAAAAAAAGATCGATTAAATTTTACTATAAATGCATATTTTAATAATTTTATCTTTATTATATATAAAAGGCCCTATATTTTATTATTTTGACTGATAGTTTATAATTATAATTCATTATTTTAGAAAGATTTTTTCTGTGTATTAAAGCAGCATTTGAAGACGAATAAAAAACAAAATTTCTCCCGATATAATAAATATTAATGAAATTACTATAATGTGCCATAAAGCAAAAACGCTATTGATTAATATTTAGCGAAAAACACTGAACAGAACTAAATAGTTTTCCTTATAAATATCTTCACCTAGAGTTGCTCTTTTCCATTGAGATTGTCGAATTCAGCAAATTCACTTCTTAACAATCATTAAGAGAATCCAGACATTGATATCCCCATCAAGCAAAGTATCTAATAGATTTAAAGAGTAACATCATCAGCAATTAAATCCTGGAAGACGAAAGATGTTTGTGTTATCTCAGTAAGAGAAATGCCAAATTACTGCACTTTATGCATCCCTTCTGTAATTCCGACGGTAGAAGAGATCTAATCTGTTCTCTCTCTAATTAATCCTCCATCGCCGATACTCTACTTGATACATCAACTGAATTACGTCATTAGGTCGTGATTAAATCCCTCTCGTCAAATTCCATTTGTTCTGTAATGCCATCTTTAAGGCGATGATTATAGTCTCGGTTGTGTAATTACGTCACAGTTTCGCTTTAACTGTGATGTTCTTTAATTAGCAGAAATGTTTTTCTTTAGGAGTTCTGGTTACGATTTTATTTATACAGTTTTGATGATGATTCATTTTATTTAAAATACTAAAAGATTTCTGAAGGATTTAAAATATTATTTCCAGATGAAGTTACGAAAACTGATTTTAATTGGAATTTTAAATTATTAAAATACTGTTTGCGAGTATATAAATTATATAATCTATATTTAAACAATATTTTCTTTAAATGCAGATTACATATTATTTTTATACGCATTAAAATTAATTCTTATTAATTTAATTGGATTACTGTAACATCATTTATATTATTTTTATTCTAACAACAATAAAATAGGAAGATAAAAACGATTACGGTTTTATATATTTTTGCATTTCAGTTTAAAATAACAAACATTATTATTAGATTTTATGATTAAAAATGTTGCAAAATCAATAATAAATTAAATAATAAAAAACTTTAGCCGTTAAAATTAATTTTCACTTCAGATTTAAATCGAAAATATAGATAAATTATGCATATCATAATTTTTATGTTATAAAAATTAGACCAATAAACTTAGCAAAGTTAGGGGAAGGAAAGTCAACATAAGATGAGATTTTGCTTGTAAATTAAATCGGAATTGAACGGGCATCGTTTATACCAGATAATAGAGACATATTTAATAGTGGAAGCAAATTAAAAGACGTGTGCGAATATTAAGTTTGATCATAATTTCCAGATTCCGCTTGAACAATGTTTACACACGTCCAGAACGAATAATTTATATTTATTTTCTTTTTTATAAATAACGATTAATCATTAAATTATTCCATTGTATACGAAATAATAAATAGCAATTCCTTTTGCATAAATTATCAAACTGAGTCTAAAAAATTCTATAATTGTTTTATTTCCAAATTTTTACCTAAATCTTATTGCTTTATTGTACTTTATAATATGTTTTATTTTTCAGATTTGATATTGGAATATTTATTTAAAAAATGGATTCGATATTTTTTTTAAAAAAACTGAAATCAAATTCCGATTTTTATGAATTTTGGTTGTAGCAGCTGAACCATAATCAGGATAACAATATTTAAATTGATTTTTTACTGTTTTAATAATAATTCAAGTCATTTTATTAAGAAATGTTATACAGTATAAGAATTTTATTAAATTAAGAAATATTTATATGCAAATATTATTTTTAATGCAGTAGTAACAAAATGCCATTGGTTTAATTTATATGACTAAAAATGATAAATTGTATTTAATTGATAGCATATTTCAGAATAAACCACAAAATAGTAATATCAAAGTTGCTGTTTCTTATAATTTATGTAACAAACACATAAAATAATGGAATAAAACCACAGATTTTATGTTCTACCTTAAAATAGTCTGATTAATTACAGTATTTAATCGAAAATATGAAAATTATTATAAGTTTGCGATGCATTACCAGATAAATTGGTAAAGTAGCGCATCATTCTTTAGCTATTACTATCGTGACACTTGTTAATATGCATTAGAGCATCAATCAATGCCAACATATATGTATAACAGACTAAATTGAATAAACGAGGCATTGAAGTTATCTCTCTTAAATGTTCAGAAAGAAAATATTTACATTTTATTTTTTTAAGAAAATTTTAATTATTATTTATCTTTAAGTCTATTATAAGGAGAGTTCGTTAAAATTTGCCTGTTATCTATATATTTCAGAAATCTGTTATCAGAAGTAGAAATAAAATTACAGAAAAATTTTGTAAAGCAATAAAAAAGAAATTAATTAGTGAAATAAATCGAAACATATTATAATTTAGATAATTTTAAATTCCTCAGAAATGTATTGTACAATGTAAAATAAGTAGTACATCTGATTGTGAATACTTCTAGCTGTGTCTATATATAAGAAAAGAAAACAATAAAAAGAAGCTAATAAATAGAAAATCGAGAAAATGTATTTGTTTAAGTGAATAAATAATGAATTGAAATTGATTTTTTTAAGATTCGATTATTGATAATTAACTAAATAAGGATATTAAAAAAAATACATTTAAAAAAAATTGATTTGAAAACAGTTTGTTCTCAACAATAACAATAAGATTATCCATAATAAGATTATCCATATCTCCATACCTTCATAGGAAGGTATGGAGCTTATTGAGAGAGAGGTGGTAGTACTCAAAGAAGAAACCTCATCAAATGACAACTTACATCCTTATACAGTGGATTCCGCTTAATTGGGACACGTCGGGCCAAGCCATTTTGTCCCAATTAAGCGGCTGTCCCAATTAAACGAAGTAGTAATAAATTATAAAATAAAATATGTAATTCGTAGGATAATAGATAAAAAAATAATAATTAGCTACCTATTTTAATGCTTTATTAAAATAGGTACCTCTAATAATTAGGTACCTATTTTAATGATTTATTAAAATAGGTATCCTAATGTAATTAGGTACCTATTTTAATGCTTTATTAAAATAGGTACCTAATTATTAGCTTTTTACAATCTTCTCTGACTTCGTCTTCAACACTGGGCCGCTGATATTCACGCTCGCCCACTAACTATAGAAAACAATTGATCTAATGTTTCTTTGACTTCTGGATCCTTTCCATCACGCTTTTCTTATGGACAGTTCCTGGAATTTCTTTCTGTTATGCCCACTTCTTGCACAGTTGCTTTGATCTTCTGGAATTTCTTTCTGTAATGCCCACTCCTCACACAGTTGATTTTCTTGTTAGAATTTCTTTCTGTAATGCCCACTTCTCACGTAGTTGATTTTCTTGTGACTTCTGGATCCTTTCCATCACGCTTTCTTTTGGATGTTCCCGGAATAGATCCTTTCCATCACGTTTTCTTTTGGATGTTCCTGGAATTTCTTTCTCTTTTCCATCACGCTTTCTTTTGGATGTTCCCAGAATTTCTTTCTGTAATTCATCACACTTTCTTTTGAATGTTCCTGGAATTTTTTTCTGTAATGCCCATCCTCACGCAGTTGATTTTATTGTTGTAGGAGACGCGCTATGGTAGATTTTTTACGCAGTTGATTTTCTTGTAGGAGACGCGTCTATGGTAGATTTTGGTTTATTTCAGCGAGTCTACATGGATCTATGGTAGATTTTGGTTTATTTCAGTGAGTCTACGATGGCTTGTATTACACTACGGTAGATTTTGGTTTATTTCAGTGAGTCTACGATGGCTTGTATTAAATGGTAGCTTTTAATTTTATTCAGACAAGCAATTTTACTTAAGTGTAAAATTCTTTCTTGACATCTTGGCAAAGTGTATGTATGTGTAGCCATATTTTCGAAAAATTCCTAAAATATATCAAAAATTGAAAATTCCTTTTCTGCTACTATCACAATTAAGCGAAAAGTTGTCTCAATTAAGCATTTAAATTATGTATTAGTTTATTAGTTTAGTTTTTGTTCTTTGAGATTTGTCCCAATTATGCGGCTGTCCCAATTAAGCGGAATCTATTGTACATATTAGGAGCTTCCTCAATAGTCATCCTTTTATTTATATAAGAACGCTTCTTATTTTTGCTTTCAAAGTCATACATTTTCAGATATAGTATTTATTCACCTGTCTCTCTTTTCTTTTTTAGTCTCTTTCTCCCACACTTATCATTCCCATATCTAGTGCACAGTGACTTCACATGTCTGAACCATCTCAAACTTGACTTATACTTGTACATTGTATCAACCATACATCTTTTCATTCTACACCCTTCTCATACTTTATCACTCGAAATACGGTCATAGATTAGTTTTCAATAACTATGTATTGTATCAATATCATATGGCAGTTGATTAATTAGATAATCAATAAATCAATGGATGGAATGAATGTATCATAAAACAGATTTATTCAATTAAAAAAATGTGATTAAAATTGGTCTATAAATACTATTTCACATATGCACAAAGCATTCTTCCGTTTAGCAAATTCCTTGTTTAATATTGATAGGAATAACTTGCAAGAATTAAAAGAGGCGTGAATCAAAATGAAAATTCACATCGATAATGCTAGAATTTTAATATTTAAATATTATTTCCTAATAATAGATATTAACATACCATAATGAATAAAAATTAATATTAATTTAAACACAACTACCGAATCCTTTCTGATTTTATTTTTGTTCAGTTATTACGTTTATTAATAAAAGATGAAAAGCTACGGAATAATAGTAATTTCTATTACGTTTTGAACTAATATATAAATAAAACATAGTAAAAAAAACCATTTTTATTTTATAGTAGCCGTTTGCTGTAGACATGCTTTTCTAAATTCGCTTATATCGTAGAATAAAATGACATTTTACTGACATTTGACAGTTCACGAATTTGAAGCTTTTTCCAAGTGATTGTTTTTCTACGAATTTCTCTTTCTTCATTTATTTGTTTTCCGTACTTTTATTCCAAAATGACATTTTCAAATATTTAAATCCATTTTTCCCAATCATTGTCATATAAAAAATATGGCCTATTTTTATATTAATTCTTACATAAAATATCCCTATTTTTCATATTTTTATAGTTTTATGATTTCTTACTTTTTGTTATACCTGTTTTGCAGCATCTCTTAATATATTTCTCTTATTTTTGTTCCTATATTTGGAACAAAATAAAAAAGAACATTCACATTTCCCTTTAGAATTTTTATATTTTCATTTTTTCTTTATGATATTTTTGAAATTTAAACTTAAATTATTTTTATACATATATTTGTTTTATAAAATCTATAAATCAGTTTTCTTTATTCAATATTCAGATTTGCTCTTTAATATTCCTCATTTCAATTGAAAATATATTTTATATACGGTAGTATATTGATTTTTTCTATAAATTTATATTGATGACTTATTTTTCTCTTATGCTTGCTTTATAATGCTTTGCGTTTTATTTTCATATACAAAATTTCACTGTACTACTATCATTATATTTTACTCCATTCTATGTTTTATTTTCAGTATTTCTTCTATTGTGGTTATTAATTTCTTTTCATTGTTTCTTTTTATTTTAATTTTGCAATATATTTGAGCATTCCTTATTTTCTTATTGTCTCATTGGTGTTTTTCCCATCTTTTCTTTTATCCAATAAATAAAAAAATCGACACTTACAGTAAACAGTAATGGATTACGATAATTCTTGACATGACGTCTTCATCCCAATAGAATCAAGTTACAAATCGTGTAAAGGGATGATTTTTCTTTTTCCTTATCTATTCTCTAATTAAAAGAAGATTGGGATATCGCCTTCCAGTAATTTATTGCTAACTTATATTAAAAAATAAAATTGGTTTGATAAATCGCTTAAATGGAATAAAAACATTTTTTTAATAAATTTTGTTGTTTCATAAATTTTTATGGGCTATATGTTACAAATTTTGAAACCAGTGATTGTGCAAATTGCTTTATAAAATTTATTTTATTACTACAAAGACTTAATATTAAAATTACTTAAAGTAGATCTATATCGTAACATATAAGTATAAATAGATTCACGACGATCAAATGGATGCTAACAGCCTAAAAACAATTTTAACAGGTTTATTTTCACAAGCACTATTGTAAAATCATATACATTATATAATATTAGCACCGTTTAAATAGTTATAAGTATCAATAAATTTTTTTTAGATAATTTCGTGAACAGATTTGCGTGTAAGAAAGCAAATCGATAACTGTAATGTAACTTAAGATTAGTACAATAAATTAATTTTTTCGCTCCTGTTCATAAAAAAATTTATCTTTTTTTTTAAAAGGTTTGTTACAAATTTAAATTAGCGTGGGATCAGTTTCTGATAACTTGACAATTATGGCTATACATATTTCTTTTAAATATTTATAATTTTACTGAGATAGTTGAATCTGTAGTTTTTTCTTCAGAAAAACTTTATACAACTGTAAAAATGTCGGTGCTACAGAATGACTTTTTCCATAATAAATTCATACAAAGTTCTATTATCAACTAATTAAATATATTGATATTTAATTTCCTCATCCTATTTGAATAAAAAATATATGTTCATTATTATCTAAATTAATTTTTGTATGTTATAATAACGCAAATTATTTTTTGGATATGCTGTACTTAAATATACAATACTACATAATTCATAGCCGAAATTATTGAGATAAGATGACCTGATCATTCGGTTCAATAATTTACTAATTCTAATTAATTATATTGTTAAAAAAAATTTGAGAGCTGTTTAAAGTGATCTAAATAATTGGTTAAAAACAAAAGTTCACAGTTAATTAAAGCCTCAAGTTGTATTCGGTACTAATTAAAATAAAACACTTCGGGACAATTTTATATGAGATACAGTATATTTTACTTTGGTTATTCTTTACTCTTTAATATAAAGAGCATCGCCAAAATAGCTGAATAATTAAGTTATGAAACCCAATATTATCTCCCAAATTTTTACCAAATTAATAATTATTTTTATTCGAAATGATTTCTGTAAAAATTTATAAGTAAATATAAATTGATATAAAACAAACAAAATAAATTTAAATTTTGTATGTTACTTATTTATTATTCTACGCTATACAGGTATCAAAATAACTTTTAGCGTGCAAAACTTTTTATTTGAGAATTAAAACTGTTGAATTTGTATGATAAAGTAAAATATATTAATGAAAGATGATTCGCAACATTTTAATTTTAATAGAATTTGTTTTTGAATAAATTAATAGTTGTTTCAAAGTAATTTTACTTCTGAACAGTAATTAAAATATCTGAATTATAAGAATGGATTAATAAGTTTTAAATAATTTATAAAAGAAGTTTTAAATATAATATCAATAGATCCTATTTTCCATTTGATTTATTAGATCTACAATATAGTATTCATTTATTCATATTTTGTAGTAAATCAAATAGCAATTATTTAATTACATTAAATTCAATTCTTAATAATAATTTTCTTGAAAATGAATAATTAATGCAATGCTTTCAGGAAAATATTTTGTATAAATTAGCTTAAAAGGATAGAAATTCAAAAATCAATTTCATAATCTCTCCAGTCTTTCTACTTACCTGTAATATAACTACTATTATTTAATATCACTAAGATAAAAATTATTTTTCTGTATCTTAAATGTGTTTAAATGTATTCGACCACTAATCCTCTACAATTTAGAATAAGAAGTGCGAATTATTTTAAGCATTTTGCGTATAAATTTTGCTTTGTCTAACCTTAATAGAATATTATTAAGGTAATGGAAAGCTTTATGTTTTCTACTTATTTTATTTCTGAAAAAATGGTATTCAGATAAGAAAATTGAAATTAATTCAGTAATTAAATCTAACATTTAAGTTATTATATTTTGAAAGATAAAATATTATTTATTTTTTATTATTTTATCTATTCACATAATAAAGTTCATGCTAAATGTTCAAACTTTTTAAAATTAAGCTAAGACAAAAAAATTAATTTTGTTCAGAATGCATTCCATTTATTAGAAAGTATATCCTACAACAAACTAGATTTTCACTGGATTAATAATATATATTAATCATTTATAGTAAAACAAAAGTATAATAAGATTAATAAGTAAAAAAAAATTATAATGCTGTTAAAGGTTTATCCGAAATTATTTTTTTATACAAATTTGAATATTTTTAAATATATAATAATGTAGGTATAAATATAAACTTTATGTATTTTTTACATATAAAAGTTAAACATGAAATGAAAAGAATATTTTTCCTTTCATATCATTACAAATTGTAATTCTTTCTTCTTCAAAGGAGAATCACGTTGACGAAATTTGTAAAAGTTTGATTTTGAAGTGTAGTTATGATTACACCAAGCGAATTTTAAAAACGAGTTGTATGTATGCAAATAAGACCGATTACAATAATAAAGAAAGAGTGTTACAAAATAAATTTCTACGATTTTTCAAAAATATATGAAGTGTTGTATCTTAGCTAGATAGTTGTTTTTGTATAAGTCGGTTAAAGGGAAAAAATAACTAGATGCAGTTTTAAAATAATATCAAAAGTTAAAATATTCAAGAAATTCTGAGCATCTTCACATGAATAAATAAGTAGAAATAGGGCCTATCTGAAGTTATAGATGAAGTTTTCCTTGTTTTCTTGTAAAAGTTCTTTAAAAATACGATAAACTTTCGAAATTTGCAACATCCTTTTTGTAAACTAAAAATGTTATAGGGGGTGAAAACTAGATAAAATTACATAAACTCTTAAAATCATAAAAAATAATAAATAAATGCAATATAATTACTTTGCCATTATTTAATACAGATAATTTAATATTGAAATTTGCTTATTTTTATTGGTAAAAATTAGTTCAAATTACAATATATTTATTCTTATAAATTTTATTTTAAATAATTCAAATATTAGAAAAATGTTCAGAATACTACTACTTGTAAATTTATTCATAGAATTACTTAACTCCACTGAAATATACCTAATTTTATTACAGTGAAACCTGTTAAAGTGACCACCCTTTGTGATCGACCCGACTGGTCACTTTTCACAGGTGGTGTGACTCTTTCTTCCCCAAAAGAAACGAACAGATTAATACAAACTGCAAATTTATATTAATTAAAATAATCAACTTGCAGTCAAGCGATAATGACGACATATAGCACATATCACCTTCTGGCAAACAAAGTCTTATAGCAAGCATATACTATGCTACAATTAATACTAACCTGTATATGTGCATTTAACATTGCATTTAACACTTAAATTAAAATATTGTATAAAGGTACATGTACAGTAGTATTATAATATTTACTTTTTAATATACTGGTTTAAAAGATTATTTTATCCTAACAAAATTTCTAATTGAGTACTAATCTTTAGAATTTTATCTAATGGAAAAAATTCTAAGGAAAATACAGTAATTCCTCCATGAAATTAATCTTCTTGATCACTTTAGCAGGTTAAAATTTCTTAAAACTAAGTGAATGATCAATATACACATTAGACAGGTGGTCACTATACAGAACAAAAATAGCATTACATCCTATGGAAAACAAACCAGCTTTTGAAATTTAGTCTCTTTAGCCAGGTGTCACTGTATCAAGGTGGTCATTTTAACAAGTTTCACTGTATTTATTTTGTCAAATGAGAAACATAACGTTTTCAAATAGGAGAGATTAAAAGAGATTGGAAGCGAGAAAATTGTTATATCTAATTTTTTGTTCATTATAAGTTTTTTATTATTTTATATATAAAAATTTATTGAAAAGTTGTATATGCAGGATTTAATTGGTAACGCAACAATTCTTCTATGAAGTGTTGAGATATATAAGTTACTGATGGTTATAAATTAAAAGTTCATCTTCAATCATGAAAAATATCTGAATTTTAGTGCGTTTAAGATTTTTTTCTTTAATTTTGAGCTATTTCTCTTCTAAAAATTAAAATAAAATTAGATTCTACATAGTTTTAGAAGTATATCTCAATAGTATCAGTTAAAATATTCAACAATAAAAATTCAAAGAAAATATTTAATAAGAAGTTGAAAAAGTTAAAGATATTATTTTAGTTACAAGTATTATAGTGAATGAAACGTTATAAAAATAATGTATTACATTAGAATAAAATTATCATTTCCAATATTTTTAAAGTATATTTAAAAAGTTCCTTTAAATAAAGATAGACCTATATATTGCATATTTATATATAAACTAAAATAAGAAAATCAATAAATAAACAAAACTAATTCAAGAGAGCATAATAATTCATTAATATCGCACTTCCCCAATCCTTAAAAGGAATATTGATATTTCTTCTTTTGAAAATTATTACAACTCAGACAGACAGAAAGTACTTGAATCAAATCACACGATTGATGAAAGACACATCAAATGTTTATTTTATGTAAAGTTTTACAATAAAAATCGTGACATGAATCATTCATAACTTTCATAATATTGTATATATCAATATTATATTGTACTGCAGTCAGTTATTATAACTAATATCGGATTTCTGTTATAAATTTATTTCAATATATAGTATATCAATTCGTTAGCTATTAGCATTATTCATTATTCTTTATAGAAAAAAATTAAAATTCTTCATTTCCGTGACTCGCATTACAATGAATTAAATAAACTTCAGTTTATTTAATATATAAAAATAGCGGATTTATTTTCATTCTGATAATTCTGAAAATGCTGCTTATTATTTCATTCAGGTTTTATTAATTAAATTTAATTATGATAGATAAAATATCATTTTAATTGATGTATTTATAAAACTTTTTCCTTCGAGCACTAGACTTTCCAAATTTAAAGTTGTTGTTGTTGTTGAATTTGTTTCCTTCCTCAATCAATTAGACAACTGAATGGTTAAGACCATTTTTTTTTGTATGCTAAGTTTTTATTAATTCAAAATTCGAACTCCATCTGACTTTTTTAATCGCACTCCACAACAAATGGATTGAAATATTGTTTCTACTATTTAGCAGGACATCTTTTTTAAAACATCTTTCAACATAAATATATTAATAGGCTTTATATTTTTTGTTGTTAAGAGCTAATGAGTAATTGAAAAATAACACAAATAGGTCCATAAGAAATTTTTATTAGAATCATAAAAATGTTTTCAATGTTTTCATGACAACTAATGCATTCTGTAAAATATCTGCCATAACACGAAACAGAATTGAAAAAGTAAAAAGCCTTATAAAAAACTGAAATTTATGTTCGAACATAATGATATGTATTTTAAATAATTAAAAATTTAAAAGTTTTGTTATCTAAAATGAAAAAAAAAGAAAGAAAACTGAAAATAATTATTTCTGAGAGAAAAGCTCGAAGATTTATGTAAATTCGCAAAAGGTTTATGAGGTTTAAACATTATATAAATCAAATGTTTATGAGTAGTGCAATTGTTTCATTCACTTTATTGTAGTTAAGTTTATGAGTGCTGCAGACTCGATATTAGTTTTATGCAACGGAGAAGAATGTTTAATATTTTGTTCAATTTTGCATTCATGTTTTAATCTTACTTATGAAATGCCAAATTAATTAAACATTTTTAATATATTACTGTTTAATATTATTTTTAATAGAAAACGCAACGAAATACTATACTTTCTCCATTAAATTTTCGGATAAGAAAAATATTTAATTTATATTTCATGAATGTTTTGAATAATGCCTATGGCATGCTTTCTCTTCAGTAACTTCCAGAAGTGGATCAAAAATAGAATATCTTACTGTAATTCTTTCACTGCACTCATTTTTTAAAAATCTTATCAAAACAAACTTCTCAATTATCAAAACAGCTAAATTTTATATAAGATTCTTATTGATAGTTGGAATAATGATAACTAATTAAGTTATCACTCTTTCATAAATTAAATTCCACTCTTCTTTGATAAAGTCATTCAATAAGCAAAATCATCGCATCTGATTAATTTAAATATTTAATCCCCTGAGCAAAATCGTGAAAATCTTTAATATAAAGCGGTAAGGAAAGAGTAAATCAACACTACTTCCTATTTCCATAACATCACAACTCCTTCCATCCTGCCGAAGACAGAAACATATACAAGATTATACTGATGCGGCCAAGTTAGATTTTTTTGTCTCTTCTTCTTTATCGAAAGTGTTTTATCTAACATTCTGAAAAAAAACGGAAGAAGAGAAACATGTTTGCTTCTCTAAAACTTTCTAATGTAACTGTGCTTCTGCCACAATACAACTGTCATTTCCAGGTTCTCCTCCCGGTCGGACGTTATGCCAACCACTGCTGTCGGGTAGAAGAGAAGCCCTGCTTATCATTAACCCTGCACTGCTATAGATTTAAAAAGACCGTTTACACGAAGGGGGAAGCTTTTTCCTTCTTTGCTTCAGTCAAAAACTTTGGGTCGAGTATATTTACTACTGTCTGCATAAATATGGAGAAGCTGAGTAGAAATGTAATCTTTTACCTTGTATCTTATGCGACATAGAATTGTTTCTTCACTAGTATGAGGTGTTTGACAATGTAATTGGAAGGGAAACCTCAAGATTTCTTCTCTATGCCTTTAATTAAAATTTGGAATAATGTTGAAGCTATGAGATCGTCTGTTATGCAAAAAATTGAAATAGATTTTTAAAACAATAAAAATAATTCTAGGAAAGAAATAAAATAAAGAAAATTAAAATTAATTTTTGATTAGTTTCGCTATTTTGTTTTTACATAAATAAACATTTTCAAAGAAACTTCTACTAAAGAATAGAAAATCCGATTCTCCATTAAGCAGATTGAAACATAAAGAAAAGGAAATTTTGTTTATCTTTTTAAGTTTTGAGTTCTCTTAACCAAATTGCATTTTGATATGTATAGTGATGTTGAAAAGAATTAGAATTATTTCTGTTTTGTTTATTGATTTTTAAAAGTATTCAGTATCTGTTGCTTAATTAAGAAACGAAACAACTATTACCTGTTAATAAAGATAATTGTCTAATGATAAAGAGTCGATTAGTTTAGAGCAAAAATCCGTGTATAATGTCATTATAATAGTGGCATTTGAGAGTGTAGAAGCATTGAGAGAACACAGATGTTGCAGTAGTTATTCAATTAACTGCATCAGGCAACAGTTTTAATGACCTCTACTACACAGATAAGAGGAATAGCTAAAGATACGATTTTAAGCCAACAAAACTGAAAACTTTCACTTCTACCCTTGATTTAGGAAGGAAAAAAAGAAAAAAATAGGCGAATCGGTAGAAGAAATGGCAATTTCTCCATTTCTTTTCTTTAGGATTTTCGAAAGAAATTTTCAAGGATGTCTTATCAAAGGGGGTAAGTAAATGTATGGGGAGTGAAGTAGACAACATCTGCCGTCCGTTGATAGATTGATTGGCTCAATGGTGAAGGATAATCGATAGTGAACGGTGCCAAGATTTGAAGTTCGTTGCTGCACCCGACAACATGCTGGAAATTATCCGTTTCCAATGAAGGAGGAAGTGCCATCTTTTGCCTCTTTTCGTGCTGCACCGTGGCTATCGGAAAGAAATAATAATGTTTATACTTTTTCAAAATTTTTTTTCCTCTTTTCTTTTCCCAAATTCCATTTTGAGTTCTGTTAGATTTCGGCCACTTTCCTTGGCAATTGCTATTGTTAAATGGATTTCTTATTTAATCGCCGATTCTAATTCACTTTTATTTGAGATGATTTTTCCCTTTCTTGAACACTTTTATATATATATTTTATGAAAAAAAGCAAAAACTTTAAATTGCATACCAAAACAAAATTACGGAATTAAGAATAACAAAAAAATTTAAATAATTCAAAGAATATTTTAAGAAGTTTTGAAAATACACAATAATTACAAATTAGCTTAATCTTATGCAATGCAAATATGCATTACGTTTAAGAGCAGTCTGCAACCGGATAATGAAAGATTAAGAAGAGCAAGGTCGCTATTTTATGTGTAAAAGCAAAGTTCATTGTTGTCGCAAATGATTGATCAGTTTGGACTTAAGTGTTGTCCAAAAGCAGAAAAATCATTCTTGTTCAACAATGAAGCGAAGTCACATCTCAGATGATGGATTATCTTGGATTAAGAAGGAATAAAAAATATAAATATCTGTATCTCTGTCAATATATATCAAATGTCACGAAGATGAGGAAAAAGGAGAGGGAAAGAATGATCGTGTTTTTTATTTTTATTATTATTTTTTAATATATGTTTTCGATTCAAACTTTGATGAGAAGCTTTGTGCTTTCGTTGAATTAGATATAGTAGAATTGCAAATCTATTTTTTTCCTCTTTCTTTTGATATATGACATTTGTGACAAACAGGATATATGTTAGAAGAAATAAATATTTTTATGATGCCGTAAAAGTTTGCGAATTTATGTGCAGATCTCCGAGTATCGATTACCATGATACACTTTGTAAGAATTATTGACTTTACAGGAATGCTTGACTTTTTACACCCACCCATTGAATTTTTGCACAAATTCAGAAAAAAAAATTCAAATTAATATATATTTATATAATCACATTATTCAATATTTATAAATTAAGGATTTTAAATTTCAATATTTATAAATATATAAAATTTGAAAGGAAAAATAAAAAATAATTTTTTGTATTAAAAACTCAATATAATTTTTAATTAATTATCTCTGTAATTAACTTTACTTTTTAACCATAAAAAGAGTGTAACGTTATCACAGTAAGAAATTTTTTGTTGATATAGTTAATTAAAATAGCTTTTAAAAGGATCAGTATCATGGATTAATTCTTAGATAAAGCAAATTGTTCTTAATGTTAAGATGTATATTTATTTAATATTATTTATGGTTTTAACATATAATATTAATAAATGTAATATTTATAGGTAAATTGACTTTCTGCATTAAAAACAAAACTATAAACAGAAAATTAGCGTACAGATAATTAATGTAGATAGATAAACAGTTTTTGTAATTCGACATTTCTGTAATTTACAGATTAACTTTTAATTCTGTTTTTGAATTATAAGCTAATGACAAATTATAGAAATAGTTTTAAAATCTAACGTAGAAGAATTCAATTTACGTTATGCAATTAAAAACAAAAAATCGTAAAAGAAGAAAGGAAAATGGAGAAATTACACAAAACTGTAGCTTATCAAATCTCCTAGGAATAAAATTATTTGAAAATTTTGTAAAACTTTGCTTCTAATTTAAAAAGAAAAAACTTCTATCAAGTCAAACTGAATTTGCTAAAATTGCATTTAAAAATTAGTCGATTAGATAAAAAGTTCTTTTAGCAAAAAATTTACAAATCAGCGGTTAGCATTTGTATTCTCGAAAGAAAAGATAAAAACACCCTCCACAATTAAACAAATGACAAATCACTTTGTTCTATCCTATTAGACAATTTACAGTCTCGTAAAAAACTTTCTTTTTTAACAACACTATTTTCCTTTCACTCTCAATCGTCTCGACAATCTACTTAATTGTCTTTTTGTTTTTTATTAGTTTCTTATAGAAAAATATTTAGAGAAGAATTGTATCGATCTTTTTCTCTACTCAAATGGATTGATCTGCTTTACATTTAAACACGGAAAATTTAATAAATATACAAAGAAATTGGATGAGCAAGATTTCGGTTGGATTTTCTCTGCAGAAAGTTGTCTTTTACTTCATTTCCGTAGAAGTAGAATTTTTTATTTTTCTTTCATTGTATCCGGAGGAGAGACGAGTTTGTTTTACTTCATTCCTGTAGAAGGAAAAGTTTCTTCTTCGTTCCATCCTGGTAAAAGAGGAATATCGTTTTATTGCATCTCGATAGAAGATGATTTTTCTGTTTTTCCAATCCCCGAAGAGGCTTTTGTATTTCACCATATTCCGGTAAAAGGACAATTTTTATTTTATCTTATTCCGTCCATTTCTTACTTTATTCATTCCTAAAAAAGAATTATTGTTTTTTCTTCATTCCGTCGGGTAAAAGAAGAATATTTCTTGATTCCTTCCCTGTAGAAGGATGGCATTCGTTTCATTCTATCCCGATAGAAATGACACGTGGGGCTGAAAGGAGACTTATATCTTGCAGAGTGAATCTTCATCCTTAGCTGTAGCTTTGTGCTACCATCGCTATATTATCTTGACTTTTTTACGCTGAGCTCTTTCTCATGTCTTCGGTTATGACAGAAAGCCGTTTTACTAGACTCTGTTGGTTTCAATCTATTTCGACATGGAAAACTGTATGCGTTTGGAAAATAAGTTTCCTAACCGTTTAATTTCGCAGATAAAAAAAACTAGACTTTTTTCTTTTATGTTATTCTGTCCGCTTAAATGTCATGGAGATTTGGAGGTCCAACCTTAATCTTTTCAACTTAGAAAAAGATTTGTTGGCTTTTTATTCCGAAAGATTTAGATCTGATTTGGGATCCTATTATAAATCAATTTAACGTTTAAATAAGTAGAAAAGGCAAGTTTAACAAGATTTTTGAGGAAATTATTTATTTTCCCCCTTATTCTTTCCCTTATATAAGTTTAAATTTACTTATAAGAAGTTTATTATTGTAGAAGTTTTATATTAAACTTAGAAAAAGTCAAACTAAACTTCAATACTTTATCAAATCTTTCCAGTGCAGTTTATACATTTAAAAAATTATTAATACTTTTAAACTTTATATATAAAAATAAAAAAATATATTTTAGGAAAGCCAAAATAAATTTTTTTATATTTGTTTTTAAAAAATCATATTAAAATTGAATTAATGGATTGGAAATTTATTATTAATATTGAAATATATCTTCAGTTATCTGGATTTATGAAAAAAATTAATGCAAAACAATAGATGACTTATATAAAATGATAACTGAATAATCACTGCATTTTTAGCATAATTTATAATAAAAATTACATAAAAATAAAAATATTTTAATATAGTTCTGATGAAAGGTTGAGAAAGTCAGGAATGGTGATTTCGTTATCTGTTCTAAAGTAGAAAAATTTGATATGAAATTTCTCAGATTAAGTATGAAAAAATCTATAAATATTTATATATAATTTTTATTATCCTTTGTAATAAAATTTTCATAACTTCATCTATAATTTGAATACATTTAGACTTTTACAAAATTAATATTTAAAAAAAATTGCAAAGTATATTGTACTATACAGTATAACATCATTATCATCTTAATCTTTAAAACTTCCGAAAATTGAAAAATCATTGTTATCAATATTTCCTACCATCATAATCTTCACTACCATCTTCTCTATGGCCAGTTCGTTTTTTTTCTGTTCAGTCACTTCGTACGACGTCCCAAAGATTTGATGCTATCTAAATTGGCTATAAAAAATAGGGAAAATATTTTATAGCAAGCATTGAAGTAATTATCGATATTATAAAAATTTTGTAAATGTTTTCGCAATTAACTGGGAAGTGTCATCTTAAATGCATGGAATAATATCATAATAGCATCATTTTATAAATTAACTTACTTGAATGATCTCGCCATGTTCATCAAACAAGAAATCTAATTTCTGTTGGAGAGAGCAATAATTTTCCTTTTATTTTGTAAATTAAGCAAACTAAAAACATGTTTTGAGAATTTTTAGCTTAATTTAGTTAAATTTAAAGAATAAAAAATAAATTAATAAGAAAAAAGCAAATTATATTTCAATCTTGTTTACCATAGTTTTTAATTTTGTATTTTTTTCTTTTTTTATAATTCTTATATACATTGCGATATGTTTAAAACTTATTTTTAACTTTCTAAAATAAATTTAATTATTATTTTCAAAGTTAAATTATATATAAAATTTATGTTTAGTAAATTTTAACGTATATATAATTTTCTTATTTTACTTTTAACATTTTATTTCATGAAAGAGATTTCATATATTAATTATAAACTGAGAAATGACGTTTGATGCTGGATATTAGTTCGAATTATTCTGATAAAAACGAAAATTGAAGTCGAATTTTTTTCAAAATTTTAATATTATATATATATATATAAAAATTTATAAATTTTTAGAAAACAAGATCGAATCTGTTACAAGGAAAATCAACAATTTTTACGACTCCAACAACAATGTTTGTTGTTTGTTAAGGCGTGGGTGGAATATGAAATTCTCTAGTAAAGCCGACATTAAATTGCATTGCTTAAATATGATAATCAGACTGTCAAAAATCAAACGAAAAATGAATACTTAGAAAATTTTTTAACATAATCGTGATCAATGAATGAATAAAAATTAGAAATATCGAGAATTATTTTAATGAAATTCTTTGACAATAACCAAATCGTGATAATAGATTTTCTTCACGTGATACGAATGTTTTCTAGATAAGATAAATCTGCAGGATTTACACGGAGCGAAGTTGAATGGCGAGAAAATCACGAATATTAAACGGCAGCATTATTCAACCAATGAATTACATTTATTAAAAATTTTTCTCGGAAAAAAATTTTAGCATTATGTTATGTAAGAAAAGGCTCAAGTTATTGCTTTTGTTTAGCTAAAGTTCTTGACTATTGTGTTTATATATTAAAAAATCAAAGTTATGCGATTCTTAATCGTGTTACAAATTATACATGAATGAAAAAAAGATGTTTCTGTGTTTAATTTTTGAAATATTGAGTGTTCCTAGTGAACAGGAAGATGTATTTTTACAAATTCGATGAAAAATAAAAAATCTTTCAGAATACGTTCGTGGAACAATATACTTCAGATCATAAAATGAAAAAATTCTGAAGTAGATATACATCGTAAAACATTAATTTATTGTGTCTTTATAACTTCATGAATCACTTTTGAGAAGTTAATGTAGCTTTAAAAAATGAATACGAATAGAGTTTCCCAATCGTAGCTTTGATTACGGACAGCGTGGAGATCTATTATGCACCAGTGAAAAGATTTTGCATACTTTATGACACTAGATACCGTTTATTGTTCAATAATGTTTTGTAATTTAAACGAATTTCTAATATAAAATATTCATAAAAATTTATTATTTACATTTTAAGCAAGATCAATATTTTATTCAAAGTGAATCAATACCATAAACTCGTTTCGATCTAGTTTTTAAATATTTAAATTAATGGAAAACTTTGATTTCGATAATTGATTATGATAATTACAATTTATAAATTATTTTTAAGTGTATATATTATTATTACTGATTAATAAGAATCAAAAAATGACTATGAGAATCTATTGTGTTGTAAATAATTTTTTTGAATGCAGTAATTCAATCATTAATTGTTTCATTTTTAAATTTATAATTTGCTAATTTATTTAGTTACTCAATAAACCTTTATTTAATTATTTCATTTAATTTACATTCTAATATTAATATAGTAATTTTATTTAAAAATTAGTTACATATTGTTCCATAACGCATATTAATTTTCAATTATACTTTTATAAAATTCTATTATATTTATATAATAATTCTTAATTGTTAGTTATGAAATTTATATAATCTGTTCAAAATAAGAAAAAATATTAGTATATA
>AYEL01052634.1:0-89938 GCA_000484575.1 Olivierus martensii
TATATATATATATATATGTATGTATATATAGGCCTATAATTGAAGAATATTCGTATGAGAAAATAAATCTCAATTACGAAACTACGGATCATTTTGTGGAAATTATATTTAAAATTCTTTGCTCTCTTTTATATTGTAAAATATCAAAATATTCCATAATAATTATAATTCTATAAATGCTTATTAGGCCTAATAATTATCATGTTATTAAAATTATATAATTCTGGTTTGTTAGATTCTCAGAAATATTGTATATAAACAATATTTAAAATATAAATAAATCAGTGTTTTCCAAACTGGGGTGCCCTAGTCTATTGCAACGTAGCGCGCAAAATTTAACAAAAACTTCATTAAAATAAATTCTATAAATTCAAAAAAATGAATTAGCAAAAGGGTTATAAATACATATATCCATGTACTCAGAAATTTTATGCTGTAGTTATAATGATTGAAAAAGAATTGTGAGTAACGATATGTTCAATGACACCCCAATTTGAGAAAATTTATGCTGAAAAACAAGCCCACCTATCGCATTAAATATTATTTTGTATTAAACATTTATTCTATTTTTCGTGTTTTTTGTAAGATTTTTTAATTGTATTAAAAAGTATTGCACTATAATAAAAATACATTTTCATATATTGTATAAGAACTTTATTTATACAAAATATGACATATTGTTTTCTAGTATTAAATTGTAAGTAGAAAGTATTTATAAAATTAGACTGTTATGAAAATGAGGGTGCTTATGAAAAAAGGAGGACGCAGATACAGAAAGTTTGGAAACCATTGAGAAATGAAATAATAAATAAATTATCATTTATTAAAATATAGCAAAATCATACATATTATTGAAATTTTCTTAAATATTATTTGAAATCAGTTAGATTGCACATAATGCTGTTTATGAATGATAAACACATGCAACTATTATATAATTAATATAATAGCATTATGTATAGGAAATTACAGTATTGAAAGTTGGTATATATATCAAGGTGTTATGTTTCGATTATTTGCATAAATTATGTTTAAAAAATACAAGAAAAATCTTAGGAAATTTATTGTACCCATTCAGTTTCATTAATTAATTCATATAAAAAATGGGAATTCTTTTGTGTCAATAAGAAATGTAGATTATATGATTTCAATGTTTAAGAAGTTATTTATTCTTTCTCTTGTAAATATTTAAAATCGCTCGCTATCTTTTGTAAGTAACAATATTATATTTCTAAATTCAGAATTTATAGATTTTATACATTCTAGAAATAATTATATTGTAAAAAGAATTATCGGTATATTGTATACTCCATGGTCTTCTCTGTTCATATATTTTCCTTTCGTAAGTCATAGTATTTTGGAGTTTTATTAATTTGTGTTCAGCGCAGAAAATTTTACATTACAATGTAGAACTACATAAATACATGTGAAGTTATTTTGAATATTTTTTCAATTAGCGTGATTTGATTGTTTTGATATCGTTTTATTTATTTCGAAGATTTGTTCCAATATTTTGTCTATGACAAGACCTTATCTATACTGAATACATAAATAATAGTCAATAATAAATAACAGATTTTACACAAATTTTATAATTTTTCTAGTTCTGATGAATATTTTGGATATTTAAATTAGTAATTGTAGACTGTGCAAGCAATATTGAAATTCTGATCTTGTGTTATTAAATGATTTTCCTGTAATTTTGGAACATATAATTTCAAAATAATTGGGCAATTTTTTGGGGGAGGGAAATAAGTTTTTCATTTAATTTTGGTACATTCTTTTCAAGATAAAATGAAAAACTTATTCTCTCAAGAAGTTTTCAGTATATAAGAAAATAAAAATATATAATCAAAAATTTGCGTTATATACAATACTGGTGTTTGCAAAGAAATCCAAATAAAGTATGCATGTAAAAATTTAATAAAAATAATCATATAATCAATATCTGATGAAAAATTTTAGTTACCAGTAAGGTAACTTTTTCCTCATTAGGTTCAAACTGGACACTGGAAACAATTGTTGAGATAATATTTTACGGCTTTTCACTATTAAACCGAAAGACACTAGTCATATTTTAGTAAATATCATAGAATCCTATCAAAAGTAAGATGTTATGTCTTCAGTTTACTTACTTACTTCTTCCAATCAATTATCATCGATTTTTAAATGAAAATGAATGCGCTATTGAAACTGTAATAAGCATTAAAAGCGAACTTCAATTTATCATACTATATGATCTAAGAATTATTCTTAACAAATATTAAAGAAAATAATATTTGTGAAGTAACATTCAAATGCACAAATAATTTAAATATACAGTAAAACCTCGATTTTACGGACTTAGGATTTTACGGTCACCATCCCAAAAAATAAAATAAATAATATTAATACAATATTTGCATAACACCATTCCAAAAAATAAAATAAATAATATTAATACAATATTTGCATAAACTGTCCATAGTATAGCTACATCCAGCGTTTCTTATCTGCACTGGTGCGTGTAAAATAAAGCTAAAAAATAAAATAAATAATAATAATACAATATTTGCATAAACTGTCTAACCGTATTGAGTGTAAAATAAAGCACTCATTTATTGCATAATGCGTCATTTTTATTTTTCCTACATGTAACATATAGGTAAGTTTTTAGGCATAAGTCACATTAATTAGTACAGGTATGTTGAAAATGATTTTTATAAAAAATGTTACTTCGATTTTACGGACTAGTCAGATCGGAAGAGCGGTTCAGCAGGTTCCGATTTTACGGACTAGTCTTGCCCCCTATAGTCCGTAAAATCGAGGTTTTACTGTATTTAAATTATTTGTGCATTTGAAATTTTATTTAATTGATGTCAATCTCAATCCACCTATTTCGTTGAAATAAAAAGGATTTTTTTTGAGACAAAGTTATTTCTAAACCATGTAGGTCTATAAACACTAACTGGTCATAATATTGCTAATTTTTTTCTGAAAACTTATTTTGTTAATTATAAAATATTAAAAAATTGTTTAATTAATTAATATATGTTAATTAAAACTTCTTTTTTTTGTTTAGATACTCATTATTTGTAAAAAAAATAAATGAAATTGTATTTAATATTTATGAAAGGGTTTAATATATTGATGAAGTTTTCTTTCCATATTTTGTACGAGATAAATGAAATTGTTCTTTTAAACGCATTTCTATACAAACTGAAAATATATTATATAACACATATAAACATTAAAATTAATTTAACAACTAAGTTTTAAAATTTATCATTATTTTGAATCTAAAATGTAAGATGTAATAATATGTAAAATATAAAAAAAAAAAATTAAGATTTGAAGTGTATTTATTTTTATTGTATCAATTTAGTCATCGTGTAGCCTGTCTGCTTTTCTCTTGATAGAATTAAAATAGCCTATACTATATATGATTGATATAATTTATTCTTACAAATTCTACAGTCATAACTTATTTATAGAGAATTTGCTAATTAGAGCGATATTACAAACAAATATATGCTCTGCACAATACAATATTTTTAATTATACATTAATAATCGAAATATTTTGTTAACAAAATAATGATATACAATTTTTAAAACAAGTAAAGATTCGTTTCATAAGTAAACGTGAGAGCCCGATATGTGCCTAATAGTTGTAAATCAGTTGCAAACTTAAATATGCAAACGTTAAAACTTTCTTTGATGTTGAAAATAAAATGACGTAATTCGTTTCTTCATTTTCAATAAATATGCTCTTATTGAAATGGAGATGAATTCTGAAGACAAATGTCTAAAATACATGTTTTTTAAATAACTTTTTCCAGTTATCAGGAAAACATTCCAAAATTTTGTGGTTGAAGGTTATTGATAAACGATAATCAATGAAGTACATTGCTACATCATTCAGTTAATCGACAGTATTTCTTTGGTTAATACTGATTTAAAATTACTTTAGATTTATCTTAGCTGACAAAACCTGTAATAAGATAATCAATATAGATTAGCGTTCTGAATCTGAATTTCTTATATTTGAAGATATCAGAAATGATCTATACTATATAGGCAAACTATATAATTTTAAAGTATATTGTATTGAATCATCTATTATCATTAAATTGAGGTACTGTATTTCTGTTGGATTTTGTCTTGAAATCACTAGAAGAGTTAGATCATAACGACTACAATTATAAATTGGACAATGTCAGCAATGGTATTCAACAGAAAAAATAAAACAAATTTTCTTGGTTTATCTCGAAAAAAATTAAAAATGGAATTTCTACATTTAAATCCTAAATCGTTCTAGCTAAAGGATCCTAATAGAATCCAGAGTCTTAATTATTTTTTTAGGAGCATTTTAATCTGACACTTCTTCAATACACCGACTGATCTCATGGTAGGCTCTAACCAGCTTCTGATGGTTCTTAATACCCACCAATTAATGCCTCTTGCAGGTTTTGTAGCGTAAACTCAAATAACTAAATCTTAAAGTGCAATCGAAACTTTTAATTTTGGAATAAAATAAAAAAAACATTTACTTAATATAAAAAACTGCATCGTATACGAAACAGAGATCTCCCGCTCTCTGTTTGATGAGGAAAGTATGCTCCTCGAGGACTCTTCCTCGGTTTGAATTGGGTATATTTGTCAAGGGATAATGGGTAAGTAAAAGCCTCGTCTTAGATCAAGTTCGAACCTTTCAGCCGGCTGCTGTTGTTGATTCGTCGAGGTGTACTTAACCATTTGCAGTTCTCTTACTTGCGGAAGAATTCACAGTTGTAAACTCTCCAAGGTTTTGTCTCTTTGTGTTTCCAATCCCTCTGGGAAGAAGACGATTGTGGCTGTTACGTCGCATTTCTCGGCCATTTCCGGTTGTTTTGCAACACCGTACTCGGAGGACGTGTAGAGTGGACGAATCCCCAGTGTAGCGGCTGCGCGAGTTCGCTCTATATGCCTTCGTCTCTATGGATGTTAGGCTTACCCGCACTTATGGACCAGGCTATAATTAAAGCCGAGTTCGATCTCGCAGATGTACAGTACCTTTCTTGGTGGAACAGGGAGGTTACCTTCGTGGCAACTTAAAGCACACGAGATGCAGTACAGACCGTTCTTGAAAAACTGGAGGTGTGGGACCCAGGAATTGAGCCCAGATCCTCAGGGTGAAAATGCAGCACGCTTCTATCTTGGCCAACCAGCCGACTGCTTGCACGAAGTCGTGAGAGAAAGAGGTATTTTCTGTTGGAATCAACTATTTTCAAATAATTACATGTGACTTCCAATGAATCGCGCTTATGACTTTTATAATTATTTATAATTGTTTTCATTTTGCTTACTCTGTAAAACATTTAATAAGTTCGCAAGAATTTAATTGTGATTTTTCATTTTGTATCCACAACAAGCGGCTTACGAACCCGACAAATTTTAACAACAGATTCAGGCTAATCGATGCGAACTGGATGAATGACAACACTGGATACGCATCGAAGTAAGATTCTTCTATAAAATCTTCAAATTCAACCTCGATATCTTAAGAAAAATTTTCCTTAATTTCCATAAGAAACTTTCTCAATATTTTTATACTGATTATACTGATATCTACTATAATTATACTGATTATACAATATATTATACTATTAGTTTGAAAAGATTAAAAGTGTATATTATATTATATGTTTTTTAAGTTTTATTGATGAAATATATGAAACTGCACAAGCTTCTGGGAAAACGTCATCTCAGTATTCCCACAGGGAAGAATTAATTGATTCACAGATGTTTGTAACAACTACGATTTATGCGTTTAAACTCGGCAACGACACATATTGAACATTAGGAAAAAAGCTGAATATCATTTTTAAAGAATATTGAATTATTAGTTACCATCTTAACTTAAATCTGTTTTTGCCTTTATTTTCTAAAAGTTCTCCTCCTGAATTATTTATTACATCTGTGATTTTAACAAGTACAATATAGGAGAGTGTGTAATGGTAAATGTGTAAAAAAATTTACGACACTCTTCAGTGCTATATATTTTTTTCATTGACTGATTTCAGTTTGCATTTAAAATAAAATAAAAAAAAGATTGTTTGTAATGAGGAGGCATTCTTTATTCGTTAGAGTATATACGAAAAAAATCAAAATGCTAGCAAGATTAATTACGAAGCAATTACAAGTAAATACGTTAATTATTGATGTCTTACAAAAAACATGCGACTTTGAAAACTGCTGCCAAATTAAGTCTTGAGTAGTAGGACACTTATAAACTTTTGCAAATGAAGGCAAATAATTAAATTAAGAAGATAACTGATAGTTTGAGATATTTTTTAATTTTTAAAGTGGCACTTTCGTTGAAGAGTTTCAGTAAATACAGGATAGTTGTTAAAAATATGTCAGGGATTTGATCTGTACTATCCGCCAGCTTAATTAATATAACGAGAAAATGCTTTCCAGAAATCTGAATAGTTTTACTTAATTCATCAATAAAAGCTAAAAAGAAAGAAATAACATAGCTATTTACTCTTTTCAAACTATTTTTATAATTATATAAAACTGATACATGTAAATATTAATAAGACAAATAAAATGTTCTTTTATTAGAAATTAAAAAAGAAATAGTAGAATATCGCTTCTACATTCAAGTTATTGAATGCCAGAATCTTACTTCATCACATATTCCACATCAAAATCGCTTTTTTATATTAAAATAGAAAACAGCCATTTGCCGCTTCTGAAAGAAACTATCATCGAATGCTTTTCATCAAAACTGGAACTTTGAGTTTACTATAATCTACTTGACATATTTTTTTCTGATCAGTCGAAGAATCAGTACGAAACTCAGCATTCAGTAGTGTAACTCAAAACCATCTTAGTGAATTTATATTTGGAAAAATTCTAGAAGAAATGAGGTAGTGTCGAAGTGGCTAATTAATATATGAGATTTCTTAAACAAGAAAGCAAACCAAATTAGTTTTTTGCAAATAAATTTAATCATTCAAAACTTAAAGTTTTTAAGAAAAGTAAGTTAAAATCATGTCCCTGAATATTCTTAAAATATCAATTTTTTTATGATAACGTTATTAAATCACTTTCAAACATGAATTTGCGATGCTTAAAATTTACTAATTCCACGTTTCTACACGTTATCATCATTGTGATATCACTCATTTAAATACAAGATGCGTATAAAAAATTATTGATAAAAATGTTAATATATTTTATGTTAATATATTTATTTAAAAATTTTGAAGTTAAAAAATTAATATTAATGTAATTTTGAGTACAACGTGTAATTCATGTGGCATATTTATTTACATTAAAAATATTTTACAATTACAATAGGGGGTCAACAGCTGATATCCAAAGCAAAGTACAATATTTTATTTTATTTTTTAATTATAAACAAAACTTCGTATAGTAATTTAAATTACAAATATTAAAGATAATAGGTGCTATGCATTTAAATTAGATAGTATGTTAAAAGTAAACATAGACTAACAAACATCATTAAAAAAGTTCCTAAAAATTAGTTTAATAAGTGTTAAAACCAACGTTTTTCTTTTTAGATGCGATCTCTTACTTTATAATAAAAGGCTTATAAAATTTATTTAAAATTTATATTATGACAGAAAAAGTTGCGAAAAATATCTATATGTAAAAATTATTCGTTCAAAATTTATTTTTCTTATAATTAAAAATAAGAAAAAAATTATTACTATAATATCACATTAAAAAAATAAAAATTTATTATACAGTTATAATTTAATAATAAGCTTAGTTACAGAAGAAAACCATGTGAAAAGAAGCTGCTTATAACAATTTTGTATTAAAAATAAAATATAAGCTATTCAATTTTTTTTTTTTTTTTTTTTTTTTCTCCCCCTACTAAAATTAGCAATTTTTTTTTTTTTTTTTGAAAATTTTAATAGGACGGTTAAGAATTTATCATAAATTTTACAAATGAACATTTTTTAAAGCTCCGTATTTGAGAGAAAGTTCTGTAAATATGCTTGAAAAACATCCTGTGTATTTATTAAGTAAGCAATGCATAACATTCAAGTTATATTTAAATGTAAAAGAAAATAAAATTGAATGAAAGCTGTATACTGTATATAAATATTTTTATCATAATTATATTTCTACTTTTCACTCAAAAGAAGAAAAAAATCAACCATTTTATTCGCTTCACGATTTATAACTTATACAGCTCTACTATCGACAACTACTTCAGTCTCAGCTGAACATAAAAATTTATTTCCCATATAAGTTTGTTAGAAGATGGCATAAATCTTCTATGAGAAAATAGCCAGAGTTTTAAGGACAAATGTAATCCTTTTAAGTATAATCTTTATTTTCCACATCGTAATAATTTAACACGTTATCTTATTTAACAACTATATAGCAAATAAACAGAAAAATCTTAATTTTCATCTTGCTCTCTTAAAACATATATATATAAGAATTTTTCGTATTTAATTTTAGTGTAAATAAATATGCATTGTAATTAAATATTTTAAAAATTAACTAAATAAATGAAATTGCTAAAATTCGTATATTAGTTTGTAGTTTAATAGAAAAAGATCGTTATTAAAATTTATTTACTATATAAACAATGCCCGAAACCAGAATTTCTACTACTAAAGTGGCATATAATTTAATTATGATTGTAATTCTAAATTAAAAACATTAAAAAATTAATAAAAATAAGATGTATCTCCGAATAAAGTATTTTGTTACTTAATCCCAAATAAATATTCTAATAATCAATAACTTGTTAAAGTTTAAAGCAATATTCCTAAGTTTAAATTTTGTTTCTTTACATTATATTAATAAAAAAACAAACTTATATTAAAATTAAAATGTATTTTTTGTGAATATATATATTTTTTAATTTTGCTTTAATGTATAATATTTACTTATCCAGTATGGTATTATGTAAAAAGATATATATAACATCAAAGAGAATATTTAAGCAATTTGCTAAACTAAACATTTTGTATTATTTATCGTTTTAGCATGTAAAGATTTATATTAAAACTAAAATAAGAATAAGTTTGGTAAATGGCCTTGAGACTTTTCTCGTAAGATGAGAAAAACTGCAACTTTCTTTTAATGTTTACAGAAACTAAAATAAGAATAAGTTTGGTAAATGGCCTTGAGACTTGCCTTGAGACTTTTCTCGTAAGATGAGAAAAACTGCAACTTTCTTTTAATGTTTACAGAAAACTTTTCTAATAATTTACTTTTAATTTCTTCGATACAGATTTAATTTAGAAATATATGAAATTTTTATCATCTGAATTTTCTTATATATTTAGTTGCAGTAAATTTTATATAACCAATAATAAAGCTAATGAACATTATGCTTACATTACTTGAACCTATAATTAATTTAACTAACTGCATTGAACATTCATTCAATATAGTCATAGAAGATTCACGTTAATTGAAAATTTCCTTTATAGTTTTAATAAGGCACTCAATGTTTATTGTCTGAGTATGCCTTATTTGCCTATAAGTTTAATTTATTTCCAATCATTAAAAATCCATGAATTTAATTGAGTACTACAATATTTGATTCAAATACCTTTATAGCAATTAAAGTACAACAAACTACGGATTGAATTCTTACAATTTATAAATAAATTTTCGATAACTAGAAAATATTTCAAATTATAAAATTTTCTACAAACTTACCGTAGTAAGCATATAAAAGTAAAGAATTATCAGTTGGTTTAAAAAAATTCTTTCTTAAACATGAGATGTTTATTTAACATTTTGCATGTTGTTAATTTAATTTTAATTAAATTTTATTGCTGAATTAATCTTAATAAGTGTAATATATATATATAGTGAATTTTCATCAGACTGATTATCGAATATTCATTTCAAAATTTGATACTGTATTTCAAAATATTTTTAAACAATGAGCAAACAGCAAAATAACATCAATATTGCTTGTCATCAATTTTAAACGTTGAATATTTTCGCACTATTCAAATATTTTCTTATTATTGAATAATTTACAATTTTAAATAAGAATAATAAAATTCAAATTTAACTTGATTTTTTTAAAATTAAAATAAAAAGCTTTGTTTGATTTTATGTAGAATAAAATATTTTTTTCTTATGTATTAAAACCAACTACAGTATTTCAATTTATTCATAGAAGAAAATAAAATCTGCTTTAGATATTTCTTATTAAGAAATACTTTTAATTTATAAGCCATTTCAAATATATTTAATAAACTATTTAACTCTAACTAACAAATTATCATCATTAAATAAAAATCTTTTATGCAATCAGAATAAATTACACTCTTGCAAATTACGGCAATAAAAATCTCAGTTATCATTTGGAGAATCGATTTAAACTTAACAACTTAATTCTGAATATTTTAAACAATTTTTTTTTTTTTTAATCCAAGATTTATTTTAAATTCATTAAGTTCATTATTGTAGCATAAAACTTCAACAATTTTCTAATCAAATTATTATTAAATTATATTTATTATGATATTAAAACTGCAATGAATTTAATATAGCGTATAATGCTTACAAACGTCATTTATTATTTAATTATATTCTATTACATAATTATTATTTGTACAATTTTATAAATTTGAATTTGTCGCAATTTCTTCCAAGTGGTCCTTAAATCGTTAAATTCAAAACAAACCAACTTTAAAAATGTCAATAAAAATTTATATTTATATAAATGATTCAATTTGATCGTTTTCACTATAATATGAATAAAATAATTATATTATTTATTGTGATGACGTCAGAAAAACTTTTCTAAAAGCTGGCTATGTCATTGAACACAGTAATACAAAATTTTTCTAAATATAAAAAAGTTGATGGTAAATATCTCTTTACTGTATATGATAAATAAATGTTATATTTGTAAAAATTTTCATAGATTTTTCTTGTAACATTAATGAGCTATAGCGCATAATTTTTTTTAATTGATTTTTGATAGAATCTGTATTTTATTTCATTATATGTGACGTACAAGTTGTTCTTAGCAGATGATCAGTCATATGTTATTATCTCAACTACATAACCAATACTTTATTTAATTTAATATTGAAAAATTTGAAACATGAAATTATTATAAAAAATATTTTTAAATGTCCAAAATATACATTACAATATTAAAAAACAAGATATAATATAATAATATAACAAGACTGCAATATTTAAAGAATATTGTAGTCTTGTTTATTTTATCAAACTGATTTACATAACGAAATGCAAATTATGAAAATTAAACAATAAATATTTAAAAATATTATAATGATAAATGAATAACACGTAAACGTAATTAAAATTCGCTTAAAATATTTCAAAATATTTTAATTACATTATTCCATAATTAGTTAAAAAAAGAAAAATCATTTCTTTATCATAACAATAGATCGGCAGCCATATTAAATTTTTAGTATATGTTTATTGTATTCCATACTCCTTTCTTCTTAGTAGCATTATTTATAATCTCCAATTAATGATTATGGAGTGCTAGTTTTGCGAATCAGGGCAATACAATAGTTCGAACTGTAGATATTTTTAATTAATTACCAACGTATCAATGATTACCATTATTTTCTGTGTTAGTTTGTTATTTAAATCGTTTTTAACAATATTTTAGCAATCCGCAAGAATAAGAAATCTTTATTTCCAAATCATTTGATTTTAAAATCAATTTTACAAAAGTTATTGTATCCGAAAAAGTTGTAGAACATACAAATAGACAAATTAGAGAATTTCTGTATGAAAAGAACATTTAAGCTCACGTTATTCTCATCATTATCGATCCTCAATTTGACAGACAGAAGAGAAATTCTCGATGCCAATCACCGAATTCTCCTATAGCAGAGGCGACCAAAGTTATAGATTCTGAGTGCGAAATGCTACTGAAAATAATGAAAATGTCTATCAGGACCGTCATCATTAGTTATCAATAGGGGACAGTAAAAAAAACAAATAAAAATTTAAATTGAATACATAAGTATTTTATTTGTACAATTTTTAAATAACAGTATACTAATACTAACTTAAATATATTTTGTACAAATAAATAATCCAAATGGAATATAAAGTAATGTGTAACTAAAGTAAAAACAACAAAGGAATTCATAAAACCAATCGAATCAACACAAAATATATAAGTGAATCTGTTTAATATATTTTTTCAGTGATGCTTCCGAAATTTGGCATTGCATATTTTTCTTATTGTGGTTGATAAGAACTTTTCCAATTCGCAAACAAAATTAAAATTAATAAAATTATATTATTATTTTGCCTTAATGAGAATGCCAGTTTGCACGGGTAAATAGAACCGAAAAATGAGATACATTTTAATTCTCCGTATATATGAACGATACGAATAAATATTCGATACGAAGTGTTAACATCTGGATAAAGCAAATTCTTTCATAACAACAGTGAACTGCTGTCAGAATAAATAAAGAATAATATTTTAAATTTATATTAATTCTCCGTACATATGAACGATACTAATAAATATTCGATACGAAGTGTTAACATCTGGATAAAGCAAATTCATTCATAACAACAGTGAACTGCTGTCAGAATAAATAAAGAATAATATTTTAAATTTATATGTGATTCACAGCGCACAAAATCCTGAGCACAGCCTCGCCCCCAGCAGCATCCAGTTCGCCCAGCTCATATGGGTACAGTAAAGTTCCAACAAGTGTTGATATTTTAGTTTTTTTTCTTTACTTAATTAAATTTATCCCTTATTATTGCTCCCAAAAAAGTTAAAAGTGTTAGTGAAGGTGGTGTTAAACATGCTTTCTTCTAATATTACTGTTATATTTATTTCCTTTCTGTATTATTTCCACACACAAAGCCATAACATGTTAAAAACTTTTTCTAGGAAAAAAACGTATTATTTGGATTTACATTAATTGCAATGGGAAAAATTGATTCGGATTACGAACTTTTCGGATCACGAATAGGGTCAAGGAACGGATTGTGTTCGTGAACCGAGGTATCACTGTACATTTTAATTCTCCGTACATATGAACGATACTAATAAATATTCGATACGAAGTGTTAACATCTGGATAAAGCAAATTCATTCATAACAACAGTGAACTGCTGTCAGAATAAATAAAGAATAATATTTTAAATTTATATAGTGTAGTTTTTATGATTTTATGTAATTTTATACATACTATATTTTAAAAGATTCAATTGTAATTAAGTAAGTCGTTGAAGAATTTAACGTAATTAAAAATTAAGCATCTGATAAGTTAATTAAAATGAATTTTAATTGGAAGATTATTATTGGACTTTCTAAAGATTAGTTTATATTTGGATTTGTTAAATTTTCAATCATAAAGAATAATTACTTGTTAATGAAAGAGCAAGCTATTGAAAAATATTCAAGATAAGTAGCTGTCAATTGAAAATGTTTGAAGTTAATTTCCTGAGTCGAATTGTGTTTACAATATAAACTTTATCACTTGGTGTCATTTATTAATCTTAATCATTAAAAATTAACATGAAAGTAAAACGAACTGGCGGATTTTACTTTAAACAACTTTTCTCTTAAACTTTTTTCTTGTTTCGTAAATGATTTTATAATGAAGCAATTGTTTAATGATATAATTGAATATAATTAATTATCTATATATTAATAAGAATATAATAATCATTAACGTGTTATACGATTGAAAAATAAATTAAAATAATTATTCCTAATATGCAAAAATCGTTAAATTATCCTAAATTATTCCGTAAAATTCGAAGTATAAAACTGATACAAGTTGGCAATTCTCTATAGAAATAAGTTATCCAGAGAATTTTTATTTAAATTCTTCTAGTTTTGCTTTCCTGAATTCAAAAATTCAAATGAAAAGCAAACAAAATTTCAGTTTTTGTTTGATTTTCACATTAAGCAGAAACAAACCGAAATTATTCTTTTCGTGGAAAATATAATTAAATTATAGAATATCAATTGCTATTCTAAGCAGTTGCGAATATTTTTTAAGTTTTGCCATAAATTTATGAAAATTTAATCTTAAGATTGAAGTTATTTAAAGTCATAACAAGCCAATTATATTATTTTAGAATAAGAAATGGAAGATTTATATCAATTTGAATTTTTAAAATAATTATTTGTGATTATTTTATTATTTAAATTAAATATCAAATTAAAGTTAAAACAAAAATTAACGAAATTTTCAATTGAAAAAATTTATTGCCAAAATAAATGGAGTCATTTTTTTAATTATAATAAATAAAAAAATTCTGAATACCTTAAATTGATTAACTCATTCGAAAACAAAAAAATGAGGATTTATAAGAAGCATCAAAGATGTTTAATTGCGATATTAAATTCCTTTAGGGGATGAAATTTCTTTTGATTTAAATAATCATGTTTGAAAATTATAAACTTTTCTGACTCTTTCTATTAAAGAAAATAAAATTTCCATCAGAAAAAACTTTGAAAAGTTTGCAAAAATTAATCGCTGTAAGTAGATTTTTATAACCTGCAAACCAGATTTTAAAGAATATGAAGTTCTCTTTTTTTGTATTTCACTTTATCTGATTATAAACAAAATCCACTTTATAATGAAAAGAAAGAGTTTCGTTCTATAAACTTGTTTATGTTTAAATCCTAGTTGGTGAGTTTTAAAGTAAAAAAAAAAAAAACTAATATTAATAAGTACGAACTGGACATTGTTTGAATTTCATAAATATCTACAATAACAAGACGAAATTGAAATAAAATGCAAAACAAAAAATATATATATAGTACTAATTTAATAATTATATAAATTAAATTATTTAAAATATTCTAATCTGTTGATGCAAATTTTATAATGGAAATAAAATTTATGGTTTCACCTTTATTGGAGAAATTATTGCACAAAACAAAATGTTCCGTCAAGAATAATAAACGTTCCGTCAATTCGTATAAGAAAAATAATTTAATTCAAATTTTTTAGAAAATTTTAATATTTTAAAACACAAATATGATTTTTATTCGTCGTCTAGACATCAAAATAAATGCTAGAGGCATTATTTTTCGTAAAGAGAGCATCTGGTTGTTCCCATCTTTTTTTTATAGAACAAATCTTATAATTTAGCAATTCAAAATTTAAAAATATTGTATTTTTCCCCTAAATTTAATTCAGATTAATTAAATTTGTAAAATATTTAATTAATATTTATAATACTTATATTTTTATAGGAAGTTTGACCATCGTTTTATTTTAAAAAATTCTTTATAAACTTAATTATTTGTTTCTTGTAGAAATAAATTTAAATTATAATTAAATCTTTCATAGAAATTCTGTTCTGTAACTTTCGTGTAAGACCATCCTTATTGTACTTTAAAAATCTCATTAATTTTTAATCAAACTTTACTAAAATTTAAAAATAATATGATTAATATTTAAGTGGTTATTAGTCGAATTAGTTAAACAAACTTTTTCCCACCCGTATATTTAATCTCATTTTCTGTAAACAATTTTTTAAGCACCTCGAAAATATTAATTCATTACGAATCTTAAAAAAAAAATACTCATTTATCACCAAATATTTAAGTGGAGAAATCTCATTAATTTTTAGAATTATTAAAAAATAAATTAATTAGTTTCGTAGCATAAAAATTTTATACGGATTGCGCTTTGAAATATATTTTTACTCACTTATTCAAACTATAAAAGAGAACATTAAACGTTGTTGTTAACAGCATTGATTTTCTAAATTCGTACTAAAACTTTAAAGAAATAATATCTAGTAGACATATAAATGCAATTTCCTATTAAACATTTAAGAGAGAGACCTATAAACTTAAATTCTAAATTCTATTAAACAGTGTTTACATTATAAACAAGTATGAAATTTCTCTACAGCTTTGATCTATAAATTGTTACAGACTAAAAGTGTATATAAACTATTGATGTGCATGTAAAAATATCTGATCTTAGCTGAATATTTTTTGTTATGCAATCCTAACACATAGAATATTTAATTAGAGATTTCCGATTTACTAGTTTCAATAAATGTTTTCCTAGATAAGCTAAACAAAATATCTGCTCTTTGATCTTAGGTAGGAATCTTAGGCAATAAATGTTTATGATATTTTAAGATATATCGAAATGCATAATAAATATAGGGCTATAAACAATTTTTAAAATATATATTACTGTACTAGAAAATTGTGCCCGACGTTGCTCTAGCATAGTTTGAAAACATATACATTATATTAGAAAAAACTTGGTTTTGATTATTTGATTCTTGATCTCTTCTACAGTTTCAGTAGTTCAGTTTTTTTAAATACAATCTTCATAAGTTCCAGAAGTTTTCCACGAATTTATGAGTCTATGTCTTTCCGCTCTTTGATTTGAAAAAGATTTACTTGGAGGAACATTGGAATTCGTAATGCTATGATATCGTGTATTGTACCTAACGAAAATTCATAATTTTACCGATCTTCATTGTATTGTCTCCAAGAAGTATTCTTTTAATTGGAAAATGATTTTATGCATTGATTCATTTTTTATTTCAAATTTCAGTTTCACAAAATCAAAACTTTAAATGTTTTATTTCAAACTTTGTTAATTAAAATTTATATTATCATCAGATTAGGTTAGGTTAATTTAGTTAAGCCACTATATCTCACCAGGGATATTCTGTATCTGGCGGCGACCACTTATAGAGCCCATCACAGGCTGGCCAACATCCATGATGGGTCAACCCAATGGTTAAAAGATGGGGTTCAACGGGCCGGGCCCAGATCTCTCCTGAAAAACTGGAGATGTGAGACGCGGATTTGAACCCGGAACCTCCAAGATGGCAAGCCACAGCTTTAATACGCGGCCATCCGGCTGACTATATTATCATCAGACTAATTGAATTACAACTGATAGAAATTATTTGTTCTTTCTGAATTTATTAAAGTATAAAATCGCGAGATCATTTATCAATATTATGTCATAATGACGTCATCATCGTAGAGCGGTGGTGCCATTGTAACGTCATGAATCGAAATCATCTTATGACATCATCCATTATTACGCCGTGATAACTTCACAATGCGTGATGGCGTCATCAAGCCTAATAGGATTAGATTTAGTCAAAATAAAGACTGCATATATCGCCATCTATTGACTAAATTGTTAAATGCTATAGAATTTTTGGGTTGTTTGGAATTGTTTAACAATAGTTGTTCTTAAAAAATCATTAAATAAGCCAGATATTTAGTATGAGCAATTGCAGAAAATTCTGCCAAAGTTAATGGTTGTAACTTTTACCGTTTAGGAGATTACTCGATACAAACATGCAAATAAACAAACTAGCAACAGAAATTATATATAAGATGCTATATAAAATAATAATTATATATTATTGTATTATGTGTAACAAGTTTTCTATTTTTTTTTAGTTACTTTAAATGTTATTTAAATATAAGTTTTAAATAATTTCTCCATTACAAGCAATTTTTGCAAGTGATATAAAAATAAAATTTTAATTAAATCGAGAATATCTTTATTATTAATTTAAATTGTTAATTAAGAATTTGTGATAAAATCTAAATATTTTTGGTTGTTTTACAAAGAAACGCAATCTTTGTTTCTTGACGTAGCAATAATTACATTAGTACTTCATAACTGAATTGTATCAATCAGTTCAATATCTGAATTGTATCAATCAATCAATCAATCAATATCAATGTATAGATTTTATTTTTCAATTCCTAAGATGTAAATCACGTCTTTTAAGTTTGGTTGTAACATTCGGAGTTTTATTTGTATTTACACGAGAAATACAAAAATAATTAATTCAATTTTATAACTTATTTCAGTTTTCCGATCTTTTTTTTTTTAAGTATTATCATATTTATTGATTTTGAAATTTAATTTGTTTATATGAATAATTATTACCTTTAATATAATCAACAATATAATAAGTTTGATATAAACCAATTTAAATAATAAAATTTAGGATTAAATTTTATAATTCCGAAATTTTAAAAATTAATTTTTTTTAATTTAAAAAAATTTTCAATATCTTACAGATTAATATTTAATATGTGCATTATTATCGTATTACTTTTACTTTAAAAATATAAAAAATATAGTCAGATAAAGGAAAAATTTTAATTTTAAAAACGTAATCTTAAAATAATCAAAAAATAGATGCTCATAATTTAATAACATTTTTCAATTTTTTTTTTTGATAATTCTATTGCAGTTCAATATGAATTAAAATGTTTAAAATGCTTTAATAAAATATAAACTACAAAGTAATATCGTTTTTATTTACAGAATCATGCTGTAATTTGTGAAATTAATTTTGTTCTGTATGTATATATATCTATTCTTTTTGTGTTTGGATATATCTTTACATATGGTGAATAAATATTTCATGCTGGTTCTGAGTTCGAGCATAAGTATTTTATTCAATGTTTAAATTCTATAAAATATTTTCTACGAAAAAAATTAAATATATAAGAATATATGAATTATTTCTCACTATGAACTGAGTTTAAATGCCCAGGAAAAGAGTATTATGTTTTTGCTAGTTATAAAATATATATTTTTGATTATATAAGTATACAGTGTACTTTACTAAGAAAACATATAACATTTGATAGAATAGTGAATGCGTAAAATAGGCTTATGTAATGATTTACATGATTATGCTTCGAATTATCTATTAAATTTTATATAAATTATAATATAAAGTATATACTGTATATAAGATTAACAATATAGACGCAGTTGCAATAATTGCTTCATTGGCCTTTGATCCTATGGTAACAATATTCATTATTGCTGTGCCATAAGATTTGCAATTAAGTCAGATAACGTTAAATTGTAAGGTAACATCAATTTAATGCCATTTGATATTTGAATCCTATTATGATGCAACAATGTCATCCATTGTTATGTAAGTGTAACGCAACGTTATTTTTACATCATTTGATTTTCTGTGTAATAATACCTATCACGTTATATATTACGTCATTAACTTAGCTTTTTGAAAATTACAAAAAACGACAGGATCATTGGTCTATGGAAATTTTTTATTGATAATCCTTGTGAGTTATACATCTAAAGTTCTTATTATAATTATTTTGGAAAGAATTAGGTAAAAGATGATTGTACAAAAGCAGAAGGATGCAAAGAAATATCCTTACAGGATACTGTCATCTTAGGAAACATCCCCTCTTAATATAGTTGTGCCCAGTACCATATGATATATTAGTTATTGGAAATTACATTCGCTTCCCAGTGCCTGTCCTGTTATGCTCCAATTTTTATAAGAATATTCTATACAAGTAATCCATTTTCAGAGCCACAAAATAGAAATGTTATGAGTTGTTATTTTATAATAACAACTCATAATAATCTTTTATAATAATATTATTACGATCAGAATCGATTTGATCAACAAATTTCTTTGAAAAAACCGAATACTATACCAAATTTCATAAAAATATATTCAGCTGGATAGAGGTAATACATTATCAAACAGACGAGCATGAAGATGATTGTAGATGTTTTTCGAAAATATTGAAAATTTGCTTTTTAGTAAAATTTATTCTGAAATTTAAATAATTAAAAATTCAAATATAATTATTTTATGATATATAATTATTTATTAGTAAATTAAGTATTACACCATGAACTGCCCGAGCAACACCGAGCATGGGTATGCTAGTATATATATATTTTGGATAAAGTGTAATAAACAGAGGATGAAAACAAATACTTTTCCTCCTCCATTGAATTAGGAAAAATTCAATGGAAAATATAGCAAATAAAAAATGCTATAAATAAAAAAAAACAATCAATATTTAAATAATCCATTTTCTATCAAGTCCTTTTATCTCTCCAAATTTAATTTTTTATAAATCTAATACTTTAGATCAGTGGTTCTCAACCTTTTTGACGTGCGACCCAACATATTTTTTTGAAATCATATTGTGACCCAATTGTTTATTTTATAATATAAAATAAAAAAAGATAGTACATCAACATGATACTGAATGTATTTGGACCAACTTATAGTACAATGGATTATGATGATTACTCACATACAATGAAATATAACCATGAATTGTAAATTAAAAAAACACACTGTAATTCTTACACTTCAACAAAATACAATATATGATTAATAATTTTAACACACTAAATGAATATGTTGGCTACTTAAAAAAATGGTAATGTATATACAAAAAGTTATTCTTATTGCTGTTCTGACAACTGACAATTACACACTAGTTCAAAACTAGCAAAAGTGGGAAGGGAAATATACTGACGAATACCAGGATGGGCAGAACAAACATGCACATAGACTTTTTACATTTACAATGTCAAAATTAACTTAATTTAACAAATTAACATACCAGAAATTAATACCATTTGAAATCTCAAATAATTTTTTGAAATTAACATAAAAGACATTTTTTCTATTTATTTATTTTTTTATATTTTCATTTTGGTATTTTACCAGTTCCTTCACGACCCATTAAAAATTTAACACAACCCAATATTGGGTCGTAACCCAAAGGTTGAGAAACACTGCTTTAGATAATACAAAATTTTATAAGTTTTTGTTTTCAGTTCATCATGATCTATATTTAGCTAAGTAATATTATAATTCACAAGTAAAAAATTAAAAAGGAAATCTTAAAAAATGAAAATTATAAACATGTTTTTTATATGAGAAAAACTATGACAATTATACAAATCATACATGTAAACTCTAAAATTAGAAGGAGTAAAAAAGTGTTATGTTAAACAGTAATTGTTTTTGTAATATAATTCTATTCTTTCAATTATGTTATCTGAATAATTTTTAAAAGTAATTAATTATAATAATTAGAATATCTGTAATAATTACTTTAGATTATATAAATTGTTTATTTGCTTACTTTATTATCAATATTAAATCTACTTAGATCTCTACTTTCTGTTGCTCTTCTGTCACCATGAGTTAATGCACCCTAAACAAAAAAAAGTTATGTAATTTATTTTCTGAATGGAAATTAAAAAAAAAAAATTAATAAATATCAATCATTTGAATAATCTTTATACTTTTTTAATTGATAAAACTTTAATAAATATTTTTGTGAAATAAAACAGTATAAATAAATCAAATTTTCTTTAAATTATAATTTTTATAATCATTTAGTCATTGCATATTTAACACCTTGAATGCTATTCCTGAATGATACAAAATATAGAATAATCAATATTTGAGATTTAATATTTAAAAAAAAAAAAAACATTTTATCTGCAAAATTCCACAAATTAAACTTTAATTAATCCTTATCTTAATTGAGAATTCTTATAAGTATTCCATACATTTTTAATTAAATTTAATTATAAAGTAACTATTATAGTATTACCCATATACAGGGTGGCCATTTAAATTGATAATAAGAAATATCTCAAAAACTAAGCATTTTAGAAAGAAATGTTTTAAATAAAAGTTAATGGACTTCAAGGGGAAAAGCAAATCACATTAGTTATATTTTATTTAGAGAATGTTTCAAGGGCATTTGCAAGTCAAGTTAATTTGTTTAAAGGGAAACCTATTTTTATGTCTTTATTCTTATTCCTCATAAAAAATAAACTACTTTTGTGAAAACTATTTTTCAATTTAGCATGTAGGTTCATAAATATTTGAAATGAAAAATTGATGAAAGTGTCATACAATAGTATTTTAAATTTGTATTTCAATACAATAGTATTTCAAATTTGTATTATCTGTCAAAAGAAAAAGCATTATCATCAATCAATTGCATTATTATAATAATTGCTCAAAGTAATACCTTGCTACTTCAATACACTTTCCAATTCCTTGATGAAAAGATCACTGTATACATAAAAGTACTTCTTTCTCAGTATTCTCTAAACCATTTCATATTCTCTCCTGCATATTTTATGGAATTGTTGGTACATCAATATAAACTGAGTTAACTCCATTCAAAAAAGTCTGGGAATGTAAGGTCAGGAGAATGAGCTGGCCAATAGACCTCTGTGAATCTATCCAATGATCATTATAATTGTCATTTAAACTCTAGCATTACATGCATAATGAGCAGGGCATCCATTATGCTGGTATCACATGGTCAGCCTTTCTTCTAATGGTACATCTTCCAACAGTAATGGCAATTTCTCAGATAAAAACTTTGTGTACATTTGTCATGTTAATGTGCCATTGATAAAAAATGGGTCCAATGATCTTATCCTTTAAATTTCCACACTATATAATAACAAATCAAGGTCTCTGATGTTCCATTTCTCTTAACCAATCTGGATTTTTAACAGCCTAATAGTGCACGTTATAGCAGTTTACTTCACCATGATTTTTGAAAGTACATTCATCAAAAAATAATAAGGATAGGAAAAAGTTATTATTATTATGTCTTGTACCCATCTACAAAATGTTATCCTATATTCACTGAAAAAACAATTAATGCTTTATATGCTGTAGATAGATAGTCCTCATTGATAAGAAACTGAAACTACTTGCGCTGACTACTTGAAGTTAACAAGGAAATCTTAGAGAAAAGCAAGGAATCAACGTCATTCATTGAACATTTCATCAATAGAAGTGATCATCAACTCATTATGGTACTTCCTTATTGTATATCTCCAGGCAGGGAAGACATTTTTGAGGAGATGAATAGCTTCTTCAGAAAGGAATAATCTCAGTTGCACCTGCTATCTTTGAATCTAAAAAAGTTAGTAGTATCAGATTATGCATTAATTATTGATGACTCAATATAATCACAGCAATTCACATCCACTGTCTCACAATGGATTTATTTTATTCTATTAAACAAATATTTATTATGTCTACATTAGATCTATATTCCAGACACTATCAAGTGAATATGAATTTTAAAGACAGATAAAACTGCAGTCATAATGCCATTTGGAACCTTTAGTTACTTATGCAGAAACTGAGAGACGAGTTTAATCATGATTTAAGTAAAGTTCTTTTTTTTAGTTTATTTGGACAAAATCATTATGTTATCAGAAATATTTGATAGACTTTACATAATTGCCAAGGGCCTGTCATCAATTTCAAACCAGATTACAAACATTAAAGATAACTGAACATTTATCATTCAAGGATGCTAACCTTTTATATCATTGTATTAAATAAAACTTTGACAATGCTCATTTGAAACAGAAAAAGACTGTGTAAGAAATCTACTTTCAATTCAAGATAAATTTGAAAGCAGGTGATTGTAACACAACAAAAGGATGTGCCACCATCACCAAAAGGAGAAGTGGGGAAAATACATAACAGAAAAGAGAAATGAGAGTAGAGAAAGAGAAGAAGAATTGGATAATTAGTGTCAATCAGTGTAGTTATATGGCTCCTAGCTATATGATAGATTAACTTACTGTAATTTTAATAAATTAAAGTATAAACATAACTGTATTTTATTTCACCCTTTAATTTAAAATCTTTTTATTGTGAACTTATAGACAGTACAAATTTATCCATAACCAATTATGAAGAACAATTCCAAATTATCAGAAAATGCTAATCTGAAAGTTAAAGTTTTATCAGTCTTTTGAAAGTTAAAGAATATTAATAAAATAGATAAAATATTTGTAAACAAATTGTTTAAATTTTTTACATAAAATATATTACTTACTAAGCTTTCAAGTCGTTTGGCAACAATAGAAGCAAACCTCCTCTCACCAGCAAGATCAGAAATGAGAAATATATATTCAGGTGCATTTACTTGATTAGATCGATGTGTTCGTCCTAAAAAAAAGTCATCACTGTTTAGAAAAAAATTATAAAATTTTAAACCTTTCACATATAATCAGAAACTCAAAAATAAATTCTAATACCTATTTCTTTGATATGAAATAATACTTTAATACATTCAGTTTGAAATGCAAATACTTTGTGAATATCATAAAGAATGGGCATTGGCACAATAAATTAATTAAAATTATTAATAATTAAAAAATTGTTTGTCTAGTATGATCCAGGTAGTCCTTGATTTATACATATGACAGTGATGTCATCAATAAATTCTGTCGTTGGTCAAATGTAATTGACAAAGTGTTCAAGTCCCTGACCAATAATATGATAAACAAAAAAGTATCCTTTTGTGTCCAATTCTTGTACTTTTGTATTTGTTAAGTTTATTACAATAAAGTGAGGTAGTACTGGTAATAGGCAATTCATAAATTTTGGCATTTCTGGCTTACAAAGGCAAGGCATAATTGTAAGTCTGTTATTCCAAATACAAATAGTCTTTGATTTAAGAGTCAAGAACTACTTGTATTTGGAATAAAAATCTGCACTTCAGAAAATATATTCATCAGGATGGACTTTCTTTAAACAGATTTTACTTATAATTAAAACATATTTTTTTTTATTTTCTTTTACATATTTTCATGAATTTGTTAGCATTTAAATAGAAAGAAAATATCTCTACACTGTTGCAAAATAATGCATTTCATTTTTTTATTATTATGCTATAATATAAAATATATTTAATTCTATTTTATATATCAGTTTTTCTCTTATATTTTTAATTGATCTTTCAAATAAAAAATATTTCTATTATTTTTTCTCTTTTCTAAAATTTTTATATAATTTTTAGTTCTTCATTTCTAATAGTATGAATAAAATATCAAATACAGCAATACCTCGCATAGTCCGGGCTTCACTATAGTCCGGATTGTAAATGTTAATAAAAAATTTTTATTGACTGTTTTTTAGAATAAATATGAAATGTAAGTGTGTTTGCTATTTACTACCAATATATGACTCAAATAACCAATATTTGAAGAGCTGAGACAAGCAGGCAGCTGCTCCAGTGTTGCCAAATTTATCTTAATGTTTGTTATAATGCCTGCCTCTCAAGTGCAATGTCATCAATTGTTTACTGCAAATGCTTAATTGAATCATTGAATGGGAATGAATATTGGGCATATCAGCATTTGTGACTCGTCAGCCCACGGCAGCAATCTCAAGTGGGAATCTGCCTTTATGAAGAGCGCTGCTTTGTGTTTGGAATGGCACTGAGCAGCCAACTTGGAGAAAACAAATGCATTCACCTGCTGGGCAAGCCCTCTATCTGTCTTTATGGGCTTGGATCCACTTTCTGCCCCCTTCTGTCTATTATAAATCTTTATAAAAGATTTTAAGTTTAATGCATATAAGAAATAATTACTACCTTAAGAATTTACAATTAAAAAAAATATACGAGAAAATCGAAAATTTCTTGGAACCATTTATAATTTTTCCCATAGATTATGTACCTCGAACAATCCAGTTTCAATCAGTCCAGTAAGAAAGAGGAAACAATTAATCGGACTATGCGAAGTATTGCTGTATATAACATCTTTATTCACTGTTTATGAAACTAGATATTATATTTGTTTCCTTTCAAATAAAATTTCAATCTGAAAATTCAAATAAATTTTTGAATTTGTATTCTTATTAACAGTGCTGGATCTAGTTAGTGCGGGGCCCGATTGGAATATTTTTCGTGAGGCCCCTCAAAATACGGCTTGTATGTATAAATAAAATAAGTAACATTTATAAATAAGGACCCATTTTTGTCAGTTAGATTGGCTATGTGGAAACACTTCCGCTTTCTACTCTGGAGGACCCTGGTTCAAATCTCGAGTCCCACCCCTTGAAAACATTTATCATGATCATGAAGTCGGGTCCTACCGTCGTACCTAGCAGGGATTAGCAGTGAATCCTCACCATACAGTCACATAGACCGAATGCAATGGTCATTCCTACACAGCATGCAAATGCGATGTATTCTATATGCGGGAATTCTGTGTATCACTGCAACCTGTTAATGAAAAATGCTCAGAATTGTCACATATTGGAGTACAGTCCATAGAATATTTCCAGGCCACATGTCGTCATTATCCATTATTGGCAAAAACCAATGAACAAAATCCATTTGTTCATGCGAGTCTCGCAATTTCAACTGTTGCATAATATGAATCTTGTAGGGATATCAATATAAAATGGACCGAAGGAATTTTCAAACAGTGGACCAAAGAAAGGACAAATCATCTGCCAACACATGGACACATGATTTGTCCTTTTTGGGATAAAGATTTTTGACTTCATACTGTACTGTCAGCCACATCAATAGTAACTTCATCAAACGATGTCATTGGAAATCGGCCGTCGACCCCTAGTGCCACACCCAAATCTCCAATGTCTTCAAACTTTATAATTATGTTCTTTTATTTATTTTTAGACATGGGTTCTTTTATTTTTAGACATGGGCCCTTTTCATATTCTTTTCAAATGACAATATTTTCTTAATGAAAATATGTTAGTTATTTTACCAGAATATTGCTGCTATTCTGGCAAAATAACTAATAATGCAGGGTCTTTCTTTTCCAAAAGCATTATGCATAATTGCATAATTGCCGGATGCAACGCGCTTAATTGCTTGGAGTGAAGTAAATAAGTCACAAAATTGAAAAGTTGGCATTTTCAGAATTTTTCCTTTATCTGTATCCTAAGGCTTATACTGGTGCTAAATTTCAAGTTTCTATGTCTACGGGAAGCACTATATAATTTTGATGAATGAGTCAGTGCTCAAATTTGCGGTTTTTTAGGGCCTCTATCTCCTAGCGACTTTGATATTAAAGCTTGAAATTTTTACAGGATAGTGAGAGACTAAAGCTGGACAACATATACAATTTTCGTTTTACTAGCTTAATCGGAAGTGAAGTTATGGAGATGGCACAAATATGGCCTAAGTTGGTTTGTGTAAATATACACATGGTGTGCACCGCGCGAACTTGGCCCAGCACACTGCCGTGCGCCTTGACATTGATGTGAAATTTTGAACAATTTTATTTTTCATCAAAAATAGCAACCCTGTGGCCTAATTAGCAAATATTAGGTTTCAATATAACATATTGATTAGATCCTGGCTTAATTAGCATATATTAGGTTTCAATATAACATATTGATTAGAACCACTCCAGAGAGATGTGATGAGGATCATTTAATTTATAACTACCCTGTACAAACCTGTATCCAAAATATTGTGATAAAGCTCAATGTAAAAAAAGTAATTGTTGTGTGTTTGTGTGTGTGTTTGTGTTTGTGTTTGTGTTTGTGTGTGTGTGTGTGTGTGTGTGTGTGTGTGTGTGAGTGTGAGTGAGTGAGTGAATGTTTTCGGTAATTGTAATCTTCCGTAACTTCCTTTATTATATCGTACCCTATTTATAGGTTCTGCGAATATTGAAAAATGATACATATTAAAAAATTTTTTTTCAATATCATATTTAATTTACATAAAACCTTTGACAAATAAAATTTTTTTTTCTTAATACATTATTTAATTACATAAACTTTGACAAACACGGTCCTCAAGCGCAGGGCCCGATTGGGTGCAATCGGCTTAAATTCGGCACTGCTTATTAAATACAAACACACACACAGTTATATTCAGCTATGATAAGCATAACTATAATAAAAAAATACAAACTCAGATTTTATATTTATTGTATATACAATTACACACAAATTTTTTATTTATATAAAAATATAAAATCAATCTCTATTTAAAGAAAATAATTAAATAATTTTTGCATATAACTGGTTAGAGACTTATAAAATATATAAATATATTACAAGTATCTCAGTTATGAACTTTGGTTTATGAAATTTTGATTTAATAAACAGTATAAATTTATATCACTTTTTGATTTTGGCCAAACAAAACTATTTGATCATGATTAATTATCTACTGTAATTTATTCAAATCAATTTTTTTTTTCTTATTTTCTTCACTGATTTATCAGATTATCATTTATTCAAATAAATTTTTTTTTTCTTATTTTCTTCACTGATTTATCAGATTATCAAATTTACACTATATATCACTGTTTTTAAGAAAAATTTATTCATTTCCAGTTTAACTAGAGAAACCAATATTAAATCTGGCACTTAGCTTATACTGATAATATAAGTATCTGTATTTATTTAATTAACTCTGCTTACAATCAAATTATTTCAAAATTTAACAAATTACAGCACTTATTAGCAGTTTTAAGTTATAAACATATTTTATTAATCATAATGTTTTCGGATTACTTCATCTTCAGTACTGATATGATGAAATAATCTGAAAACGTTAAATGATTAAATATGTTTATAACTTAAAACTGCTAATAAGTGTAATTTGTTGAATTTTTAAGTACAGTTGGACTCCGTTAACACACAGTTCAGTAATACACAAGTCTGCTTAACATGCGGTTTTACCTTGGCTACCTTGATAAGCAATCTTGATACGCAATCATTTGTAATATCACTCCTAGATATCTTTGTCATTAAATCACATGATCAGTAAGAGTAGCTGCACATTCAACCATTTTGTATTGGTCAAATAACACAGAAAATTCATATCAATATTGGAACTTATATTATTGCTCAATTTATCAATACTATAACTCATAGTTCACTTAACCTGTGGTTTAGTAACCATGGACCACAACTACTGTGTGTTAACAAGGTCAGATTATATCTATAATGTACTTACTGTATTTTTCAATTGTTTTGGCAACTATATAACACTAATTAAGTATAATCTACTACTAGGCTGAAAAATACTTTATTAGTAATGTTTTTTATTAATCAACCATGACCAAATATGTATAGTTATTACTTTTGTTTAACAAATCCTATATAATAGTTCTTGAAATATGAAAATTTAAACTTTTTTGATAAAAATATTTTATTGTACAATAAATACTCAGAATTTCAATATGCTTTAGCATCTATTAATAAAATGAATACATTAATTGATTAAAAAATTAATTTCATTTTATTTTATAAAATACAAATTTTAATAAAAATTTGCCAACAGAATGATTTTTCTATTTAGTAGATAGATTTACAGATACAGAAATGCAAAATTTTATGAAATAATTGACTTTTCATTATAATATTTTATTATTTTTAAACGTTATTTAAAATAATAAAAGATTGAGCTTTATAAAATTTAATATTTGAATATCCTTAATAAATTTAATATTAATCAAAAAAAGTAGAAGATTTAATCCTTATAGAACTTTGTTTTATTTAAAATTAACCCAAATAAACTAGCCAAAATCTAGCCCTTGAATTACAACGGAATAATTTAATGATTGAATTATTCCGTTGTAATTCAACAGCTAGATTTTGGCTAGTTTATTTGGATTTATTTGAATAAGTTCCCTTGATGCTTATATTGTAAAGTCTGAAATTAACTTTTCAATTTTTTCAAGCATATTTGTTAAGTATTAAAAAATTTATATTTCATTAATTAAATTTTTTATTTTTTACATACCAAACTGCTGTACTGCCCTATCGGCACTCCAAGGTAATTCTAAAGTGATATGAACCCTCCTTGCTTGATTTTTTGCTCTCCTATCTGACTGTAATGAAATTCCAGAACTTGCAGCTTCCGAAATAATAGCAATTCTCTAAATAGAAAATAAATAAATAAGTATTAAACTATTAAGAAATAAATTAATACTCACATCATTGGAGAACAGATATTTTTTAATAGAAAATAATAATTAATATTTTAGCCACCAAATTAATAATTAGTATTAAAGATTAATACACTTTAATATCATAGATGTGTTTTCTATGATACATATAAATCAACCTAAAACTTATTTTTTTAGTTTTCAAATAAATTTGGGGGTCTGATAACGAATTAATCTATTTTCCATAGTCTTACACAGAAAATATTGTCCCGCAGTTCGACAGTTTCTCAATTTGACATTAGTTCGGTGACAGATTAGTGTCGGATTGCGAGGCAACACTATATATATGAATACGTGACAGATTGAAATATAGAAAAAATTATGAATACTACAGCATGAATCAAAAGTGGAAAAATTCTTTACTATAACTGATGAACTTTTGACTTTATTAAGCCATCATCAGCATATTACAAAAAACGAATACATATTCAAATGTTATACAAACATAAAAATCTTAAAAAGAATACATTTAGAATTAAAATACGATACCATAACATTGTATATAATAATATTACAAAAATAAAATATAATAATATTAGTAACATGAATTATGTAAGAAGTGGGATGAATCTATGCAATATAGAAAAAAATTATATTCACACAGGAATATCTTACAATTATGATGGTTATATTTCAGATGCTGCTGTAAAGCAAATTACAGCCTTTATCATTTGCTAGTGCATACAAAAACCTAAAATCATATTTACATTATTGTTCATTAAGAGCCAATAGCACTAAACCTAAAAACTGACTATTGTCTGTCCACAAAAGTCGTGCCTAGCTAAGGTGGATGAGTCCAAATGTGAAAGGGAGAGTCGCAGCTGGTATAATGATGGGTGGGAATTATTGAATTAATATTATATTAAATTCTGTTAAATATACTATTTCCAACATCAAAACTAATCATTTAGCATTACAATAACTTTCATTCAACTTCAGTTATCTTGCGTTTGAAAACATCCATATGCGAAGGACATTACATTAAACTTCCATTCAACTTCAGTTATCTTGCATTTGAAAAATAAACTTCCATTCAACTTTAATTAATCATTTAGCATTCGACATTACAATAAACTTCCATTCAACTTCAGTTTTCTTGCGGTTTAAAAACATCCAATGTATGCAAAGCTGTCATCCCTATTTTGTCACTGGACTCATTCAGATCGGAAGAGGAAGCTGTCCTCCCTATTTTGTCATTGGACTCGTTCAGTTAGTGCACGCAAACCTGTCATCCCTATTTTGTCACTGGACTCGTTCAGTTAGCACACGCTTACAATAAGCTTCCATTCAACTTCAGTTATCTTGCGTTTGAAAACATCCATGTGAGATTGTCATCTCTATTTTGTCAGTGGATTTCAGTTAGTGCACGCGTACTTGTCCTATTTTGTCATTGGACTTGTTCAGTTAGCGCATGCATACTTGCGTCGATGGTCGCAGCTAACCTGGACGGACAGTAATTTGATGATAATTTTTTCTTGCGTTTGAAAACATCCATGTGCGAAGCTGTCATCCCTATTTTGTCTGGACTCATTCAGTTAGTGCAAGCGTACTTGCGTCGATGGTCGCAGCTAAGCTGGTCAGACAGTAGATGGCTGCTTGATAATGCATTTGCTTATGATCTCAGAGGACTGAATACAATTCTATATCTTGCACCTCTAGTTTTTCAGGATTTTAAAAGCATTGTATTAAGAAAGTTCTGTAAAGTGTGGTGCGATAAAGCAAGGTATGCCTATATTACTTGAAAATTCCAAATAAGAAAAAGCAGTTTTTTTTATCAATTTCTTATATTTATTCAAATATATATATATATGAGTATCCATATCTCTTATTGTGATAAATTTAATGTTTAAAATTATGAAGAGCAAAAAATATATATGCAATTATTTTATAAATAAAAAGTAAAAATTCTGTATTAATCCTAATATAGCATGTTTTAAAAATAATTATTATTATTAAAAGATAGGAATTTCAATTAAATTTAGCTTCTGAAATAAATACTGCATTTTAAGATGGAAAACATAAGAAAATAGAACACATTTTCTGCTGCTTTAAAAACTTCAATTTTTTAAAAAATTATAAGAGAAAAACAATGTTAAATGAGGTAACATTCAATGAGGATCTACTGCATATTTTTTAATATAAAACAAATTCATAATTACTTGAAATCATACAATAGTTGAAGACACCATCTACAATTTTTTCTGAACTTACTGCAGACCTATTTGACACCACTTTTCTTATGGACTCATTTGTCTAGTATTGACTTACATAAGGGTGTCTTTACAAACAATTGACTAAGAATTATATGGGGCAATAAAAAAATCTATTGACCAGTGACTAGTAAATTGCTTCATTTATTTCTAACTTAAGAACATATTGTCTAGAAAACTAGTTCCAAAGTGGAAATATTATATAGTAAATATATATATATATAGTGAAAGTATATTCATCATCTAAAATACTTACTTTCTTTTGTTTAATATATATATATTAATTTTAAGTTATAAGTATTATAAGTTTCAAATTAAATTTTTAAAGCATAGATATAAAATGTAAAGCAAATCTATGAAATACTGAAGAGTTATTTATATAATAATAGAGTTCATTAACATAGGCTTACATTATTATATAAATTAATTACGCTCCTCAGATGAATATTTATACAAACAAAAATATATACATTTGATACTTAAATCCAATGTAAAAGTTGTTTAAAAAAAAAGATTTTTTATATTTAGTTTTTGAATAACCTTTGGCATGACTACAAAATTTGAATATTCTAAATTACTTTCCATCGACAATACCTTGGAGAAAAAATAAGTGCTGTAAGAATATAACAGATAGGAGAGGAGACCAGAGTCAATGAGATCTCTAATAAACAGAGCAGTAAATATAAAAATTGACAATTTCTACTATCAATCCTGATTAAAAGAAAACATACTGAGAAAATGAGGTTCAAGGATCAATTTCTTAACATTATAGAATTGATGGAAACATTAAAACAGCAGAAATGGCTGATGCTTCTGAAAATCAAAGAGAGTTCAGTCTCAAGGAGTTTGTGCATGTCTGTGGTTACATTTAAACATGTTCTTTTCCATTTGTTGTAGCAACTACCCTAACTGAATTGTTGATTTTCAATAAAATGCCAATTAAAAATTTATTAAACAATTTGCTTTTTTGGCAAAAATAATGCTTATGGTTTTAATTTCTTGAGGCCACAATATTTAATTTCCACCTGCAGCTCATATCAAGCAGTTAACGGTAATTAAACCTAATTTATATTAAAAAAATTTAATTACAATATCTCACTTAATTTTCATTGAAAATCTTTGAAATTTTTAGTTTGATTTTTATTCTGATTCAAACAGTGTAAACAACTTTTTCACAATCTTTTGTTCCATATATGGCATCAATGAAAACATGAATTTTTATATGAAATCTTAGCCATCAAATAATAATATTGACATTTTCATTTAGTAGAAAGTCCATGAATAAAACAAGCCATGAATGAAGTTTAGTCTATATTATTAAAAAAAAAAAAAAAAAAAATTTAAAAAAAAAAAAAAAAAAAAAAAAAAAAAAAAAAAATTTTAAAAAAAAAAACAAAAAAAAAAAAAGTATTATGCAAATTTTGATTAATAAAAATTAATGATATTTCTCATATAATTAGTTTGAAAGTATCATGAAATTTTTTAAATGTCATTTTTATTGATAAATTGTATTTATAGATATGCTTTCCATTCATTTCAGTAACTTTTATTTTAATTTTTTATAAATTTTTGAAATTAGATCAAAAAACCTAACATACAAAAACAGCTTTAATATTTATTTCTTTGCTGTAATTGGACATAAGATGCTTTAATGCTGCACTATACACAAATATTACTTGCTGCAGAGCAAAGTAAGCTTGGCTGGAATCTCCTGCACTTTTATCATAAAATGATAAAAATGCCATAGCCATTTAAATGATCTGAGGCTATTTACATTTGTATTAACTCATATTTTGCTATAGATCAGTAAAAATGGAACAAAAAATGAATGATTAAAAAATATTATTGTATATTTTAACAAATTAATCAATATTTTCATATTATAATATTTTATAATTTTTCAGAATTTCATAGCTCATCTTAGGAAATATTCAATTTTTTCTTAAAATTTCAAAAATAATTTATTTCATAGCAAAACCATTATTTTTATGTGATAATCTAATAAATCAAAAATTGTAGTGGAAAAAGTTCTAAATTCTACTAAGCATATCCATTCAAAACAAATTTTATAAAAATATATTAAAAAAAGTTTATGTATCTCCAATAGTGGTTCCTATTTTCAGCCAATAAGCACAAAAACAGATCCACAATAAATGTATTAATTGAATCAGGATTGAAGTTTTTCTAACCTTTTATTTAGTTTTCATTCCATTTCCATGAAATATAGACATGGCAATGATCAATAGATACTAATTATATGAAATGTATAAATGTCAACAGCCCTTTAAGCATAAATAAGTAAATTTAACCTGCTGTTTATAAATTTTCATTTGGCCATTCCATTTGCTATTTCACTCATTTATGTATATCAAATTTAAGTATTGTTGGATTCACATGGTTTTTGATTTTTGATGAATTTTTTTGGACAAATTAATTACATAATTCAAAGATATATTATATATATTTTTATTGTTAAAATAACTGTCTTTACTTTCATGAATTTCCATCATCACACTAGACTCTGAGTGCTACTTACTTACACATTTATTCCAACTTTTCAGGTTCCAAAATACGGATTTGGTTTGATTGAAGTAAATTATCATACTTGGTGTCAGAAATCCTGACTTAATTGTCTCTACTTAGTAATTGAATTGTTTCAAAAGTTAATGATTTTGACCCCATAATTAGCACTATAATCTGTCATGCAAGAGATTGTAGTGCCAAGTATGGAGGTCTACAATCTGTACTATTACACCATTTTATGTGAAAACATTATCTAGTAATTTATCTACAGCTTCATTTCCTATTTTTAATTTTCATCTCCAATGAAATTTTAAAAATTTGAACCTAAAAAAAATTGGCTTTCAGACTTATTTTGATTTTTGATAAAACTGATTCCTATAGCTCCCTGATTATTTGTTTTATGAAATTTATCAAATCAAATCATAATATGCAAATCACAAATCAATAAATAAGGAATTTCTGAATACCACCTTAACAAATTACAAGCGAGACTTTAACCTTTAACGCTCCTCAAATTAAAAAAAAATTCTCCATACCCTCCACGGAAATATGAAACTCAATATTTGATAATTTGCCATAACTTTTTTCCTTTTAAATTTTTTGGCAGGAAACAATTTATTTTGTTGTCCATATACTCTGTCCTGATATCATTTTTTAATTTTAGTTATAGGACCAAAAGAAAAAAAGAAAAAAAACGAAAGAATTAGGCCTAATATAGGACCAATACTCTGTCCTGATATCGTTTTTTAATTTTAGTTATAGGACCAAAAGCACTTTTAATTTTTTGGCACGAAAAAATTATATTTTGTTGTCCATATACTCCTTTAATTTTTTGGCACGAAAAAATTATATTTTGTGTCCATATACTCTGTCCTGATATCATTTTTTAATTTTAGTTATAGGACCAAAAGAAAAAAAGAAAAAAAACGAAAGAATTAGGCCTAATAATTTTAGTTATAGGGCCAGAAGAAAAAAAATACGAAAGAATTAGGCCTAATTAGCATATGTAAACAAAACGAAAAAAAATACGAAAGAATTAGGCCTAATTGCCATATGTAAACAAAACATAATTTTGTTCAAATTATACATAATTTCGGCATTGGATAAAAAAAATATTAATATACAAATTATATCATAATTTCTGCATCGGATAAAAAAAATGTTGATATATTTCAAATACGAAAACAATTAGGCCTAATTAGCATATGTAAACAATATATAATTTTTCAAATTATTCACAATATATTCGCCATCGTATAAAAAAATATGTTGATATATTTACATTCCTGGTGATATTCCACATTTAATATCAAATTACTTCATAATTCTAAAAAATTTTTCCAACTGACGAAGAAAATTTATGATTCGTTCATAATTCTGAAAGTTTTTTCCGATAAACGAAGACAATTTATGTTGAAATTCGAGTATGGCACAAAGTATGGCACAATCCGAAACCTGACACTCTAAAAACAAACAATCGTTTTATCCCTCTCACGGATGAAATACGGTATTCTACTACACAAATGTTTAAAATAAACTAGGAGTGCAAGATGGAGCACGTGTGTCTCGGGAGACCAGGCGGTGGAGTGTTAAAGGTTAAAAGCCTGGCAAAAAAAAAATTCAAAACCCACAAATTCATTTATTAATTCACTATTTGATTAAAAATTAATATATAATAGAGCATTGATTATCCAAATCAGTGTAACTCAAAGCACATTATAGTATCAGTTTTAATGCAATGGCTCTTATACTGAAACATTACCCTTGCTGCTTAATGCATTTGTTTCTGATTATTTAATTGAAAATATATGCAATATAGCTTAGATATATATAATCTTAAATAAATATAATTATTTTTTCATATAATTTTTAACTTAGAAATTCCATAAACTCCCTGTTGTGTTTTTAAGAAATTTGATAACTAACTGAATATTTTAAATTTATTGAACAATGTTTCAGTCTTATTTTCAATGAAGTTTAATCCTTGGAAAAATATGATCGTTATCAAGATAGTTTGTTTGTATATTCATTATTTATTTGAAAGTAAGCTATCTTTAGTAGTTACATTTATAAAACAAATTTCTCCTAAAATATTCAGGATTATGAGATTGAAAACATTACAGAACTGGATATTATATCCACTAAATATCATCCAAGTGCATGAGATAACACTCATCATTTCATCATTTGAAAATGATGACTTCAAAGAATCATATATATTATTAGTCAAACGTGGTTGGCTGATGTCCCTTTTTTGGACGAACCACTGTATCGATTTTTATAACTAAGGTATCGTTAGAAAGGTCTAATTTTCCGATGTATTTATCAGCCAATATTATTTGTTGTTATTAATAATTTATAAAAATTAAATTTAAATTATAGTGTTTCTCTGTGAGATTGAGTACTTCCAGAGGAACATCAGTTTCTGATCTAGATTCATATTGGATGTTGCCATCATCTGTACTAACTACTCTTCCTTTACGTCCAGTCATCTGTAAATTATAATCACACAATATAATAATATTGTAACCTAATTATAATATAACAACAACAGCTACAAAATTTATATAGAATAATAAAAGTGTATTATTTAAAGATCAATATATAACATTTTATTTTGACTTTTGTTTTCAATTCTTTTAATATAGATTTTTTATATTGTGAATATAAATAATTTATACAAACAGTGGAAGTTGAACCAAAATTTTATTCAGGTTATCATTAAGAAATATTTAGTGTGTCAGAATTAGAAATCAGAATTAAAAAAAAAAAAAAAAGAATAGAATAGAATCAAAGATGATTTTAGATTAAAAAAGCAAATATATAATTCACTTCTTTGTTTAATAAATATGATAAAAGATCAGTAATATTTTTACTTAGTAAGATAGTAAATGGAAATTCATTAATAATGGAGTTTATTTTAGAGAAACTGATTTCTTTAGTATAATGACATGACAACTAAATACAAAAACTGGTAAGGGTATACAAAAAAAATAGTTGCTTATGTCTTACAGAAGAATAACAAAAGTACTTTAAGGTAGAAACTGATCCTAAGTAATTTCATTAATCAGTAATTTAATATATAACAAGCAAGCAAACTTACTAGGAATTAATAATCATACTATAACCAAATAATCTTAGCATTACAAAAATTAATTTAGAAATAACTAAAATTAATGATTAAGTTAAATTTAACCAATATGGCTCCATCTATTTAATAACTAAATAAAACTAACAAGGGGAGGACACAGCTGACCCCCCACCGATTTTGATCTGCTTAAGTATATCGCGTTCAGTGTATCACAGCCTTTAGTTGGAGTTTCTGAAGAACAACAAAAAGTTACTGATGAAAATGCCTTACTTCTTAAATGAATATTGGTGGCATCTCTTTAAATGTTTTTCAATTATTATTAAAAATAAATTTTGATGACATCTGCAGTTTATTTTGTGAACAAAATCCCAAATAAATACAAAATCTATCAAATATCACAATGTTATAACACTTATCCAGATTACTCCAAAAGTCTATCATACTGAGATAATGAGTATTTTCAAAACATTGTTTTTGTTAGAATATATTGAAAACATAATTGAAAATGTAACAAAAGAATATATTATTAATCATGTTTTATTTGTCAAAAATCTTGCAAAGATTTTTAATATTTAACATATTACGAAAAATCAAAAAATTTTTTCCTTATAATATTGTAAAGTAACCATTATTAATTCAATTTAAAATACAGGAGTACCTCGATTATCGCGGTTAATGTTGCCACGAAAAATACCGCAATAATCGAATCCGCGATAATCGGAATAAATAATGCGTGTAAAATAGGTGATCATTGCCAAGAATTTTTCAAATATATTAATTAAATTTTATGTATAAGGTAAAAAAAAAGTGTTGAACGTGCTAATCTTCTAAGTTGATCACTCTACATTTCTTCTTGATAGCTGTAGCCTTGATATCATCCTTTTTCTTTTAGCATTCATTGTAGGGTTAATATTCACATGTACTTCAAGTAGAGGTGGATGGAGACTAATGAATGGTGAGCAGGCACGATTGGATAAAAACGAAAGCGCTACTTGGAGAGTGGCGACTCGAACTAAATGTAATTCTGGTTACATTATGTAGTGGGTATATCTCGCGGCCGAAATAATTCGAATTTTGGTATCAAATTATAAACCGCATGAGGCCGCGATAATTTGAATTTAGAGCGAAATAATTTGAATTTTGGTATCAAATTATAAATCGCAATAATCGAAACTGCGATAATCGAGGTGTTCCTGTATTATTTTTATAAAAACAACTGTTTTCTTGATAGTGCTATTTATAATCAACATTTCATTTGATTTTTAAATTCAATTTTTATGATTGATCTTAAACATAGCTAATATTTATTTCTTAAATACATTTACAAATTGTTTTGAGATTTGTTTTTGAAAATCATTTAATCCCAAGTACCAGTATAACATTTTTTTCTATAAATTAAGTGAACATTTCATTATTGATACTTTTGTATTAATACCTCAATTCATAAACACAATCTAAATCAGATACTTGTGTAACTAGACATTTGTTCAGATTAGTATTAATGTTAAGCAAATACAGACAATCCTCGACTTACATAAATTCATACTCATGTAAGATATAGATTCGAGCCATGCTCATTAAAACTAATCTTCCAGTAGGACAGTATTCCTATTGGAATTCTCCCTATCTCCATCTTCTCCAGAAAAACTAGAGATGTGGGACTTTGAACTAAACTGGATCCTTCAAGATATGTGCTTATTCTTTAATATAACTATTTTTATGGTTATGTCTTAGTGACATATTAGTACTGTATAAAATATGTTTTGACATACACAAATTCAATTTATATAGGGTTTCACAAAATGATTCACTTACATAAGTTGGGGACTGCCTATATATTTATTGATTTTCAATTCATTTCTGTGCTTCATATTATGCAAATTTTTTGAATTTATTGTAAGAATGGGAAATATGATGCAATAACTGAATTTAATCTCATACATGATGAATTTTTAATTAATAATATCAATTCATTTTCCATTTATCAAGTGTCTTCTTTAATTTCATCATCATTTCTTCTCAATTTTAAATGTAAATTATTATAATCACCAATATATTTTTCTTCATTATCACTATCAAACCAAGGAAGAGTAAAATCACTAAAAAAGAAAAAAAAATATTTTATTATTTTATAGAATCACTAAAATAATTAAAATAACTACAAAAATTTTTAATAGAAATATAGGAAAAAAATAAGGGTTATATTTAATTGAAGTCTTTTAAAGTTCTTAATTATTGATACATAATAACAAATTTTTTTTCAGTCAAGACTAATAAAATCACAATTTATCTTAAGCCTAGAACACACTGAGACTTTTCTGTGCAGAATAGTAGAATGCAGAAAAGTTTTGTTCTGCTTTGGTTCTGTTTTCTGTAAAATATAGCAGGTGACACACACACAAATGCAGTTAAGTAGAGTGCATTCTGCCACCATTTTACATCCTCTGCCAATCGATAATTGCGGGTAACTTTGTGAAAAGTAAACCATAATACTATATTTCTTTTTCTATTTATGTATTTATAAATTGAAAAAGAAATATAGTATTGTAGTTTACTTTTTACAAAGTTACCCGCAATTACGATTGACAAAGGATGTAAAATGGTGGCGGAATGCACTAATCTATATATCTAGGGACTCTACAGTTAAGAAACCTTGTATCTTTCTTATATTTAGCAAATTGATAATTTATAAATATATTCTAAAAACAATTTCAAATATTTTTTAAATATGAAATATTTTCATTTTAAAAGGAAATCATTATTTATATTATATTTCCATTACATTCTATTATAATTTTATGAATATAATTTCTCTGCCTCTGGGCAATGTGATCAGAAGTTGTTTTCAGAATGATTTATATTTATTACCTGTTATATTTGTATGGAAAGCCATCGGCTTACAACATGACTGCTTTAAAACTATATCCTGATAATTTTTGTTCTTTTTTGTCATAAAGACAGGAATAGTTTCTTATGTCTTTGTCTGCTGTAAATACTGAGTTATTTATCAATCGTCACTTACTTTCCAGCACTTTTTAAACGTATATGACATCATATATAAACAATGCTACGATTGGTTGTAGTTAGGCAAAAACCTCGAGCAGAATGAGAAAGTTGAGCTGAGCTAATGTCAGTTTTCTGCATAGATATACATAAATTTCTTTCTGCTTTTTGCCTCTCTTTCTGCTATTCTGCACAGAAAAGTCTTGGTGTGTTCTAGGCTTTAGAATGATAGGAAATCATAAAGGCTAATTATTTATTATCAATACTGTGTAGTCATTAATAATCCATTGTTCTAATAACAAAGCTAAATGTTTAGGTTACAGATATTTTCATTTAAATATTAAGAAATAAAATTTGTAAAGAGTGATCAAAAAATATTTTTATTCAATATTTTAATTACACTGTTTTATATTTTTATAGCATTAATATGACAAATAATTTTATTACTACTTTTTCCATTTTATAATTCTACATATAATATTTAAGAATCTACTATATAACATTAATAAAAATTTTTTATATACTGTTAGTAATAAATTTCCAATGTTCACAGCACTGTTCTCAAATATTTAAAGCTAACACATCATTACAAGTTAATTCAACAACAAATATTTTGAAATCAAAAATTACAGATATAATCATACTGTCCGTCCAGCTTAGCCGCAACCATCGATGCAAGTACACATGCGCTAACTGAAGAGTCCAGTGACAAAATAGGGATGACAGCTTCACACATGAATGCTTTCAAATGTAAGATAACTGAAGTTGAATAGAAGTTTATTGTAATGTTGAATGCTAAATGATTAGTTTCGACATTGGAAATAGTATATTCGAATGCTAAATGATTAGTTTCGAAGTTGGAAATAGTATATTTAACAGAAGTTATTGTAATGCTAAATGATTAGTTTTGACATTGGAAATAGTATATTTAACAGAATGATAAATGATTAGTTTCGATGTTGGAAATAGTATATTTAACAGAACTTCATTAATTCAATATTCCCATCCATCATTATACCGACTGCAACTCTCCTTTTGTGTTTGGACTCATCCATCTTAGATAGGCGCAGCTTTCGTGGACGGACGATACCTGCCTTATCATGAGGTATAATCATGATTTAAGTCAAATAAACTCTGTAAAAAATGACTTAGATCCCCCTATAAATAATTTTATAAATTATTTTGCATATTTTAATATTCATTTTTATAAATTTCACATTTTTTATTGGTTTTTAAGTAATTTATAAATTTTTATGATTTTTTAATATATTTGCTGAATGACATAAAAGTTGCATAAACTGATATTAAGACTGGTCTCTTAGGAGTAAAATGTGGCATCAATATAATGATGTAATTGCGTCGTTGCTCACAAAACATCGGGCATACCAATGTTCAAACCAAAAGCATACAATGCAACATAATAAATGACGTCATTTAGCTATTGGCCAATTACTGTGACATCATTTGAAGTTAGCTGATTCAACATAGATTAATGACACTCAAGAAATGTTTTATTTATCAAAGGCTTCATTCATAAATTTATTAAATATCGTGATTTTGCAATCAAAAAATTTAAAATCTAAGAGAGCTGTGTGAATGCATGACATTTCAAAGAACAACAAAGTTTCAATTAGTTTATATCCCAAGTGGATGAATTGTCAAGATGTGAAGAAGTTAACTTTGACCTATCCTATTATTATTTTATTATGCTCTTTATTATTTAACATATTATATTTTAATTTAAGAGTTAATTCACTTTTCTCTGTCTCATTAGTTGGAAATTAAAAGTTACTGACCAGAAATTCGTCTTCCGATCGAACTCTCTCATCTGTTGACATCATCTAATCTAAATAATTTATCAGTGGTCTGATGCGATAATATAAGAATGATTTCTTATCGATGTTTTGTTTGGTACATAATTTAATTTGAAAACAGGATGACATGAATTGATTGCTCTGTAAACTAAAAAAATTGAATTTGTTGCACAATATTATACAAATGAAGCAAGTTCGGGACTGTAAGCCACTAGTATAAAAAAACATATGTATCAACTGACACAGCGAAGTGTTTATATTGCAGTGGAGCTGATTAGTGACAAATAACTTTTCTTGTAAACATCGACCATGGCTTAAGTTTGTATTGGAGGTGGAGGTATTAGAATTAATTAATCTATAAAGTTATATTTATTGTGAATATTTGATATTTGAATTTTGATATTTTAAATAAGTTTTGTTGATAATTTAAATTATGCTTTATTATTGTTTTGGTTATACTTTTGTAAGTGTTTGAGTCAAATAAATTTATATTTTGTTATTTAGCTTTTTACTTGTTTGAGAATTTATTCAATTTATTAGTACAAGTTTCTAACATCATTTTTCACTATTTAGGTCTAAGACTTATTTGATACTTAAAGCTAGGGGTGAGCAACCTCCGGCCCACAGGCCACATTATTTTATTATATCTAATACCAATGCTATGTATACTTACATATCTGTACCTTCTCTTTTTAAATAAATACTATTATCATCAATTGTTTTTGTTTTGGCCCGTGGCCCACCATAAATTTTTCTATATGGCCCCCTACAAAAAAAAGGTTGCCCACTCCTGCTTTAAGCCATAAGTTTCTGGTTGTTTGTTTTTTGTCATGTAGACGTTAGTTATTGATATTGGTTTGAATTGATATATTTATTTTAGGAAATAGTAAAAGACCTAAGATCAGGCCGGACTCTGAATTTGCAAAGTTGTTAAAACCGTTAGGTTAGATTTATTATTGGTATTTTTTGAAATTAGTGACTTTTCAAAGGTACTCTTGTACATGGCATAGAAATCTGAGCAAAAGTCAACTTCAGCATAAAGATACAATGTCTAGCCATATAGTGCAAGTGACATCATCAGCACACATATACCGGTGTATTTATATTGCATTTTACACTTGAGAGAGCCAGACTTTAATAGACTGTTATTTTTTCTCATTATTATTAACAAAAAATTGATGTAAAGTCAAATTTGAAGTAAATCAAAACTGCTTAAACTGAGGTATGACAGTATACTGTATGTACTAACCATGGCAGAATAAATAAAAATTTAATATAAAAGAAGAAAGTGATGCAAGCAAAATTAATAAAACATAACTAAATAGAAATAAAAGTAAATTTGGTAAACAGATATAAAAAAAGTAATTTGGTGATGAGAATATTTCTCCAGACTGGCATTCTTTATTGTTAATACAATTGCAAAAGATACAAAACATGCTAAAGGATTTGTTCTAATGAAATCCTAAATAATGAATGTAAAAAGAAAATATTCATAAGAAGATTCCTCAGAAAATCATAAATATTTTAGGATAAAACACAAACATAGATCTCTAAATGGGATGATTATGATGATAAAACTAGACATTTATTTGAAGATCTGAAAGGAATGTGATAACTTTTTTGTGATTAGTAAAAATTGATTTTATAATTTGAATACAAGCACTCATATACAAAATGAGGGTAAAATTTATTGTGATATAAATTTAATCTTGGTATTTATATTCAAAATGACATTTATGCTTTATTCTAATTCAGAACACAGTGATATAAGTTATAATTACAGTGACCATATTTTTTTGGAGAAAATAAAGGACAAATCAGAAATTGTTTCATAAGAAAAAGCAGGTTGCATTTATTTGTTTCACTAAAACTGAAGCACCTTATAACATTTATTATAAAATATAATAAACAATACCAATAATAAATAGCACAATATAATGAACAACACAGTGTTTTAAATAATCATATTATTACTATAAAAAATTAATTTTGATATTTTTCACAAGAACGAACTTTTTTAATAAATCAGATTTGTGTTTTAAAAATTCGTAAAACTCTATATATGTCATATCAAAGTTGCATTTGGTATAAATATATGCTTCCAATGTTTCGACTTTTAATTGGGTTCTCTCAGTAATTCACATATTATTCACTAATGAAAATATCCCATTCATTGGGGGACATTAGATCCAGAGAGACATAAGCAAAATTCGGCACAGAAACATGATACTATCACAGAAAATGACCGTGTCATGTTTCTGTGGACTGTCTGTTGCACACCATATTTAATTTATTATTTTAATTCATAAAATAAAGAACAAAAATGCCATTTTAGAAAAAAATAAATCTAAAGGATGGAGAAGTGAAATAAAGGATGTATGGTCACCATAGTTATGTGGAATTCCGGGCGGAAGGAAACGGAAAAGCGGAAAGCAACAGGTCTTGCAACCTACGGAGAAGTGAAATAAAGGATGTATGGTCACCATAGTTATAATTATAAACAACTGAGTTCTGCTGCTTCTAATAACACAAGATATCACAACAAGTACTTGAAACAGAATAAATACACTATTTTATTATTAGATATATATATTACATATACTAATAATACTATTGTTTTCAGCCTTCTATGACCCTTCTCAGCCAGTAATCTCAAGTGAGCATCTAAAGTTCTAACCAATATTTGATGCAGGCCGTCCCTGCTGGGATGTTTCACAAATAAACATCCAGTTTAAAGTGCTAGCATTGACATTTAAACGGGGTCTTTTTACCAGGTGTTACAGCTCAATGTTATATAAACACTATTTTGTCATTGCGTTTTACAAGTTTTAAAGTCTATCAACGAGTTTCCGGTTATAAGTTATTACACTGTACTTATGTACGATGTTTTTAGTGTTTACGATGTAGTAGGACGAAATATCATACATAAGTACAATGTAATAACTTATAACTGGAAACTTGTTGACAGACTTTAAAGACCCTGTTTAAATGTCAATGCTAGCACTTTAAACTGGATGTTTATTTGTGAAACATCCCAGCAGGGACGGCCTGCATCAAATATTGGTTAGAACTTTAGATGCTCACTTGAGATTACTGGCTGAGAAGGGTCATAGAAGGCTGAAAACAATAGTATTATTAGTATATGTAATATATATATCTAATAATAAAATAGTGTATTAACCCATTTAAATGTCAATGCAAGCGCTTTAAACTGGATGTTTATTTGTGAAACATCTTAGCAAGGACGTCTGCATCCAATGCTGGTTAGAACTTTAGACGCTCACTTGAGATTACTGGCTGAGGAGGGCCATAGAAGGCCGAAAAACGTTTCCAAAAAACAATAGTATTATTAGTATATGTAATATATATATAATAATAAAATAGTGTATTTATCCTGCTTCAAATGCTTGTTTGGTTTCTTATTTCCATAGTTATAATGTCAATACTTATATAGTATTATGAGCATTTATTTAATAAAAATAAATAATAATTGGAATATTTACAAAAAGTTTTCTTTCATTTCATTATTTGAAATGAAAGAAAAAGAAAATTAATGAAGATAAATTAAAATAAAATTAGCTTTGTATTTTTTTTATTTCATTGCAATTTAATTTATTTGTACAAGCATTCTCAATTAATTCCAAAATAGTGAATTTATCCATAACTATAGTTATTTTTTATCTAATAACAGAAAATAAAATACTATAAATATTTCATCAATATATATATATAAGAAAAATATTTTTTTGATTTATGCAATATACAATTGTGATTATGTACAGTCTCTGCTTTAATTTTCTTTATTGCCAAGCCAATCCAGTTAACAGCATCTAAGACGGACACAGATCTCGCCATACTGTAAGAGTTGTCTGCTTCTTCTATATTCGTTATCGGGGATTGCATTAGATATCTCCTGTAGTATGATTTGAATGTGTAAATAATCCCATATCCATTGGCTGCACTACACTTGTTGCATTTGGAGTAAACCAGGCCAGTTTCACATTTGAAAGTGTTATCTTAGGATGACACGTGGCATTGTCCAAAAAAAGAATCATTTTCCGATTTTCTTTCTTCATTTTTGCATTGAACCCATTTAACCACTCTTCCATTATTGCAGCAGTCATCCAAGCAGTTTTGTTGTTGTGCCAAACTACTGGAAGGTGATCAATATTCAGGTTTTTGAAACATCTAGGCTTTGCCGCTTTTCCAATTACAACAGCTTTTTCCATTTCTCATACCATATTCCCACACAATAACACTGTGAGTCTTTCTTTGGACATTTTGCCTCCTGCACACTTCCCCCCCTTAACTGCAAGTGATTTTGTTGGCAACACCCGAAAAACCAATCCTGTTTCGTCGGCATTGTATATGTTTTTATATTCGTAGCCTGAAATCAAGTCCATCAGCTTTGGTTTCCATTCATTCACTACACTTTCATTCACATCCTTGGCTTCCCCACACACTTCATTCCACACAATATTGTGCCTCTTCTTGAAACTATCCAACCATTCTGTAGATGCCTTAAATTGATGATTTCCAAGAGATTTGGCTACTGCGAGAGCTTCACTTTGGAGCATCGGTCTGGATATGTTCATGTTCTTTGATCTCGCATTAGTGAACCATTCCCACACTACCTTGTTAATTTCCTCATTACCAGTCTTTGCTTTTCTCTTCATTTGGCCATTTCCTTGCATCCATTCGTCCATTATTTTATCTCGTTTTTTAAGCGTGTCATAGATTTGCGTTTTCCCGCACTTAAACCTCATCATTATTTCCCGTATTGTGAGTTTTTCTTTTTCTTTAGCCTTGATCACTTTGACTTTATCGTTCAGTGACAACGATACATACGATTTAGCCATGATTTTCTGTTATGTACAGTATCAATTCCGAAATAAACTGGTTCATTCTTAAGATGTGTATAAAAATTTATCAAAAATTTCAGTAGAGCTTGTTGTAGGCCTAACGAAACTTTTACCAAGAACTACAGTACAAAGCGTGATATACATATACTGTATAATTCAATATGAGAATGAGTTTGGTGCTTCCACTTTCAAGATCTGGCAGTCTTTTGACTGCCAGATCTTGAAAGTCAAATACAGAACTTCACATAGTGTATTTAATGCAATGTTGCCCGACTGTACAGTATCAATTCAGAAATAAACTGGTTCGTTCTTAAGATGTGTATAAAAATTTATCAAAAATTTCAGTAGAGCTTGTTGTAGGCCTAATGAAACTTTTACCAAGAACTACAGTACAAAGCGTGATGTACATGTACTGTACAATTCAATACGAGAATGAGTTTGGCGCTTCCACTAACAAAAGACTGCCAGATCTTGAAAGTCAAATACAGAACTTCACGTAGTGTATTTAATGCAATGTTGCTTGATGTTTTTGAAGTTATTGAAGATTATGCTGCTGTACCATTATAATTAATACAGTAATAAAATAATTTTGCCAATTTTTATTTTATTTTTAATTTTAAAATTAAAAAATAAAATTGTTGTGGATTGAGTTCAGTGCCCCTAGCGGCCACTTGTTTCACTTTACCAGGAATCACCCCATGTTTTGTGCCGAGTTTCCGTTTAATACATGTAGTTTCTGGTGAATTCTCTAAATATTGCGTTCCGTTTCCGTGTTGGACAGATTCTGTATTATGCAAAAATATTATAATGGTATTGCCTATTCTCTTGTTCGGGGCCATGAAACTTGTTCGCATTGGACAGGTTTCCGCCTTGTTCACATTCAGCCTATGTTTTGTGCCGAGTTTCCGTTTATTACATGTAGTTTCTGGTGAATTCTCTAAATATTGCGTTCCGTTTCCACATTGGACAGATTCTGTATTATGCAAAAATATTATAATGATATTGCCTATTCTCTCATTCGGGGCCATGAAACTTGTTCACATTGGACAGATTTCTGCCTTGTTCACCTTCCGCCTTAAGCAAATTTTACTGTAGTTGACTTGCTAACATTCATTAGCCTGACCATCAATGCACCACTCTTGGTGCATTGGTAGTCAGGCTCAATGCAATCTTATCAGCATATAAAGTTTTTTCTACCAGTGATAACATATTTCTATATCATTTAAAGATTAAAAACAACACTACTAGCAGTTAATTTAAATTTTTTAGATTGAAACATTTTCAGCACTAAGCCATCATCAGGCTATTGATTTTGTACATTCAGCCTTAAGCAAGTTTTACTGTACTTGTATAATTTTGTTTTCATAATTATGTCATCATACATTTGCTGTTGCATTATCAATGTCTCTGATGGTGATTTCTGAAGTAAAACACAAAATTTAATATTTATAAGTTGTTCATCTGCAGAAATTTTAAACTATAATATGACTAAATACTATTTAATAACTAACTATTGCTATAGACACTTAAAATTTTATATTACAGTGAAACCCCGATTTTGAAACTTTTCGGGGACCGGCCCGAAAAGTCGAACGAGCCGGAAATTAATTTAACTGCTAGTAATGTTGTGTTTAATCTTTAAATGACATATAGAAGTATAGGCAGTTTTAAAGGTATCATTTATAACATGTTTTGGTCGATCATTAATTATGTTTTCCAGATGTTTGGAGCACATGATGATAAAAAAGAATAATCTATAAAAATGAAATTAATGCTAAATTGTATTTAAGAAAAACATATATGAAGCACAAACAAACATGAAATAACATTAATATATACTTGAAGCACAAATGTGGGACTGACTGATTCGCTCTTCTTGAAAGCTATATACTGTGTGTAAAAATTGCAATCTAAGTGATTTAAAAAGATCAAACAAACTCACTCAGATCCAAAACAAACCAACATTGGTCCTTTCTTTTCCACCCCTCCTTTCCTCTTGATGCAAAAATTCTCATTATTCTCTAAAATACAAAACAAGACATCTATAAAATTGTTAATTTGCAGTGAAAAGTAATAATGATGATAAATAGAAAATAAACATTTAAAAAAGCACTTAGTGGCTGCTATCAAAACCATATATACTGTAAGTGAATTCCAGATCTACAGTTGAATTGCTGTGCATTTATGTAACCATGTATATGTGAATTCTGTGGTTGATAAGAGATTACTGTAGTTCACAGTTACTTAAAATTTGTAGAAATAATCTTTAATCTTAGAAATTATAAATTAAATTGTGGTTTCTGAAATATTGTGATTAGTAATTCAATATTAATTAAAAAAAACGTAATTTTTTTAACAACTTATTTTTATAATGATTAAATTGCCTCACTGTTCTTATTGGTATAATGATATATTGCCCCAAATATTCCTGGTTTTAGATTATTTTTTCATAAAAACATATATATTATTGACTTTATTAAATTTTAGATGGTGATAGCCTTAATTAAATTTGCAATAATTTCTATAAGTTTTGCAAGGAATTTTAAACAAGATTGGATTTACTTATTGATTTATTTTATATATAATTATTATAAATTACTTATATATAAAATTTCCTATTTTTAATAAATTTAAATTAATGTTTGATGTTTTCCTTTGTAGGTAAATAGAAAAGTCATTACTCTCGAAAGTGAATATGGTGAAAAGCAAGCAGTCCAAATTGATAGTAGAGGATTCAGATATAAAATTTTTTTTAATCCAGGATTAGAAAACTGAACTATGATTTAAAATTTCATATATAAAATCAGCATTTAATTATACACTTACAAGCAGTGTAAATATTTATTGATTTTTCCAGAAATGAAATTTAAAATAATAAATATTTATATAAGATTGTTTAAACTGAACAAACTATTTTTATAATACAAAAAAATCAAATTGTAATAATTTTTAAAAGTTTAATCACAGATTGAAAACAATTAATTTAGGTGTGTCTTAAACTATAAATGTATTATTTTGTATTTATTGGTGAATATTGCAAATATCAGAATTTGTAAAAAGTTCTATATAAAAGAACTATATTTTTATATACTGTATATGAAACAATTTTGTAATAATTATTGATGGAAATATATAAATATGTTGGTAAATGAATGCATTTTCATTGAAAATAATCCAATTTTTATTAAAACTCAGAATTTGATTTATTCAAGTTCATGTACATTGGTTATAAGATTCTATTAAAAAGTGATATATTTTTAATAAAGTTATTCATTTACCAGTATGCCATATTTATTGATTTCAATTGTTATAGTGCATATAATAATACAAAGTATATATTTTTAATATTAAACACACACTAAACATTTATGTACTAAAATTTAAATTGCCAATTTTAAAATAAATTTTTAAGTAAATAAAATGATTATTGTTTATTAATCTTACAAAAATAATTACAAATTTTTGCATCTGTGATTGCAGTAAATTTGTTATACATAAACAATAATCATTTTATTTACTTAATCTTACAAAAATAATTACAAATTTTTGCATCTGTGATTGCAGTAAATTTGTTATACAATATGAGTGCCAAAAGTTTCTGGATTAGTTTTGGAAAAATAAGCTTTTAGTTTGACTGATGTTGATCTCTATACAGAATAGTTTCTTAATCCATCATTAAATCAGGTGATTGCATGATATAATATTTTTTCCAACTTGTGGATCTGATTCAGTTCTAGATTTGAGAGCCTACTTTGAACCCCCATACTTCAACTTTTTAGCATCTGTCAAGTGCTGTCCAGTCTGTGCTTGGCTCTGAAATGATTTTTGCCATATAATTTTGCCTATGCACTTTAATGATAAAATTAAATCATCAAAACTAAAATAAACTTTTCTTATTAAAAATCTAAATATTTCTCATTTAGTGTATTTTTGGTACATGCAATTTTAGACAGTAATTCCTCTGCAACTTCATTCATTGAATCCAGCTTTTTTAGCTATTAATAAAAATATTGCTAGAAGTCTTTTTTTGAAACTGCAATCTAGCATTGACTACAGTTTGAGTCTGAATCTCTGATAATGGCTTGAAGAAATGGCTTACTCATCAAAAATAATGAAGAAAAAATAGACTTATAATCCAGCAGGATCCATTTGAATATAGAGCATGATTTGTTTGATTTGATTGAGTGAAAAGTTGTACTATAAAGTTCTCTAAATTCCAATAACATGATATTAATTAGGTTTATTTTGAAATATCTCGTCGACCTCAATGGGTTAATGTCATTTGGCACGAATATATGCCAAAACCTTTGTAATTTGTGGTTATGTCTCACAAGATTCCATGACGTCAGCCAAACGTCATGGAATCTTGAGGACATTCCATGACATTCGAACAAAATCATTTTGCCGTATAATTTATTAATTCTAGCAATTGGAATCCATTAGCTCTTTATGTCCAATTTTAATGTAGATTTAACCAGAGTATTAGGCAACGATGACATGATGTAATTGTGATATCACACCGTTTACGTCATCGTGATTCCTTGAATGAAAATCGTTTCACGACGACACCCATTGTTACGATGACATCACAGTGCGATGATGATGATATCATGGCCAAATAAGATTAAATTTGGTCAAAAATATAAACTATGCAAAGCACCAGTCATTGATTAAATTGTTAATTCTATGTAGTTTTTGGATTATTCGTAATTATTTAACAATGATTGTTCTAAAAAATCACTATATAGTCTAGTTATTTAAATTTGACAATCGCTAAGAATCATGCCAAGCTTGATGGATATATCTTCTACCCTTTAGGAGATACAAACCAACACCGAAAATATATTTATTTATTTATCAAGTTAAACACCCTACATATAAGAAATTACAGTTAAACAGTTTCTTTACTGTTCCAATCGTTATAAGTTTTACAAGCTCTGTAGAAAAAGGAATTTGTGGTTCTCTGTATACGGTGCTTAGGAATAAATAAAAGATCTGTTTTTCTTGTATTGACTTGTGGTACATTAAAGTAGATGACGTCTGCTGGAAGAGATCCTTGTATATATTTAGATAAGAGTTTGATATCTTGACTGCTACTTATTGATATAAAAGTCGGAAAAGGTTTGCAGGAGCAACAAGCTGAAAAATTAGTCATTGTTATGCTGAATAAGTGAATAAATGATGTTTCGGCTTGATTATAAGAACTGATTAGTTTGTCGAGAGAGGTTGAGGAAGCTGATATAAAAACTGATTAGTTTGTCGAGTGAGGTTGAGGAAGCTGATGAATAGATTGAAATGCCATATGCGATAATTGGTATAAACATGGCAAAAAACCATGAGCGCAAAACATGTTCGTCGGAGACATTCCATAAGTAACGTTTAGTTAAGTACAGTACATCTTACTTCTCGTAATATTGATTAGATATTGGATGTGATGTTTAAAGGATAAGCTTGGATCCAAATAAACACCTAAATCCTTATGAAAATAACTGAATGGATAATTGATCCGCTTGTTAATTGAAGAAACTGTATCTAAATGATGTATTGAAAAGACCATATAAGCAGTCTTTTTGATGTTAACTGTTAAATTGTTTACTTTTAGCCAGTGGGTAACCAAACCAAAATCGGATTCTAATGTTGATTTACAATTATTTATGAGCTTAAAATCATCAGCATATCCTATTAACGAAGAATGAATTTTTAAAGAGAAGATAGGATTGACGTATAAAGTAAATAACAGTGCGCTCAATGGAGATATTCCTAGCGTAGGAATGTAGTTCTCGGAATAAAAATCGTTGCAAGAAACATAAAATTGCCTGTTAATTAGAAACCTAATAATCCAATAAACAAAAACATAGTCAATATGAAAATCGTTGATTAAACGTAGATATAAAATGTTAATATTGAGTCAAAGGCAGCCGTTAAGTCTAAAAAAAGAGCATGTGTAGGAGACTTATTTTCAAAATTCTTGTAAATACTACAAATCTACAATAAATAATCTTCTAGAGTTCACAAGAAGATTAGTTATTGTAGATTTGTTTTTAGACGAGTAGTGTTAAGAGGATGCAATATGATTCTTGACGATACGTATATAAGATGCGAATTGATAAAAACTAATATAATAAAAATGTCATCAATTTTTTTTACAAATAGTGCTTTTTATATTATGATTATGAAATATTAGTTGAACTGCGCATTTTTATTTTAGTTAAATACATTTTGTCTCAAATTTATTTTTTCATAGTTTCAACAATTTTTCTTTTTTTTCTATGAAAAATAACATTTATGATATGACTAATTATATGATTGGTGCAGATCAGATGCGGCTCTACCGACGGTATAACACGAGCATTTGCACGGACAGCAAATATGTAGGAAATTGAAAAGTAATATGAAAATAATTTATAAAGGCCTATAAAAAAAAACCATTTTCATTTATTCCTTTCCTGTCAGAGCTATACTTTTGTATAGTTATGAAGCATATGGCTTTGTATTTAAATTTCTTTTTATCCATTTCAATGATCCAAATAAATTTTATACTACATTTGTATTCTTTTAAATTTAAGAGCTTTTTTCCATCTAATACAATAATCTAATTCTCTTTTAACTATCTAATACTGTAATAATCTATATGAATATAACAGATTTCTCTTATTACTTAAGAATAAAACCGTGCCCCGTTCGGCCTTAAAATTTAGCTTACTAGAAAAATTTATTTAAAAATTGTTTCTTATATACAGGTAGGCCTCGATTAGCGCGAATAATTGGTTCCACGAATTTCTCGCGCTAAAAAATAGCATAAAATAAAGTAATAATTGCTGCCAATTTATGGAATACTGATTTCCCTCAGAATTAGACATAGTTAACTATAAACTGCCTCTACTACAAAAACACAATTAAACCTTCAATGATTTAGCACTTTTTGCAGTGAATAACTTTTCATAAAATTTAATAAACGTTTTTTGCTTATAGCCCTCTTCAAGTTATAAAACAAAGAACAGAATTTTTTTTTTAAAAGAAAAAAAAATAGAAAAAACATTCTATTCTTTATATAACCTGAAGAAGGCTACATGCCAAAAACATTTGTTCAATTTTATTAAAAGTTACTTCACTGCCAAAAGTGCTTATTTATTGGATTTAATTGTATTCCCTAAGAGGTTGTGTAAATATAAATTATAACTGAAGATTTCAGGAACTTTTTGTACAATAATTCATATAAAACTTTAAATTTTAACAATATTTAAAGCCAATCATAAGTTTTATATTTACCAGCTAAAATTAATATTTTGTTTCAAAAAATATCTTACTTTGTTTGCTGGTAGGACGAACACAACTTCCTATGACTGTATTGAAAAGCATTTGTTGTCTCAAAAATACCAATATTTGTGGAACATGAGTAGGATGAGTAAAAGGAATTGCAGAAACTAAAGCACCTTGAAGATCGTTAATTGCATTTAAGAAATAACAATGATGTTGATCTGGTAATGTCTGAAATTGTATAGAAATAATTTTCAGTTAATATTAAATTTGAAAAAATTAAAAAAAGTAATTTTTTTTCACACCATTAGCAATGCTCATAAGTTACTAACTACATAAAGTCCTTGATCACTACGACATTCCAATTTTCCTTCTGATGTATCCTTGATGATAAGAAAAAGTAATGACTGACAAGTTGTCATATCTGCACATTCTATATCTAAAACAATTGTTTTAATTAATTCAATTTCATTATAAAATAAATCAGAATTAAATAAAAACAATAATCAGAAGTTTAAATATGATTAAATATACTTATTCTTGTAATTCAAAGACTATATAAGCACTACTAGCAGCTAAGATTAACTTTATTTAACATTATAAACGTTTTTGGCAATCCTGCCATCCTCAGGTTACATTCCAACAGCAATCGAATCTCATTTCTTCAAATCTCAATCGAACAGATTCAATTGCTGTTGGAATGTAACCTGAGGATGGTAGGATTGCCAAAAAACGTTTGTAACGATAAATAAAATTAATCTTAGCTGCTAGTAATGCTGTATATAGTCTTTGAATAATCGGAATATTTATTATGTTTATTTTCAGAATCTATATTATTATATAATTAATATAGATAAACATACTTGTCACTGCTTGAATTTTCTTGATAAGATTAGTTGCCATTGGAATAGAATTAGGAAGATGAAGAACAAAACTTGCAGGTAAAGTTGTACTATTTAAATTGCTTAGTGCAGCAAAAGACGGCAAACTATAAAATAAGCCATATTTATATTTAATGCAATTTTTTTATTTTATTTAAAAAATCATTAAAATGAAAATAAATGGAAATTAATTAATTAATGAAATTTAATTTTTTTTGTTAAGCAGTCATATCTCACCTTATGTTGTTAATTCATTTTGAGACTCACAACTTAAGTTGAATAAAATTCTTTAAAAATAACCTAAACTCCCTATAAACTCCCTTAATGTCACTAATAACATTTTTAAGCTTTTAAATAATTTTAGAAATTATTTTGCATATTTTAACATTCATTTTTATGTGATTTTGCACTTTTCAATGGTTTTTAGGTGATTTTTTAAATTTTTAATATGTTTGCTGATTGACATGATGTAAAGTTTCATAAACTGATGTTAAAGCTGAATCTCATAAAACGTGGTGTTAATATATTGATATAAATGCATTACACACACAATATATTGGGCATATTTGCAAAGTTGCAGATTAGAACGAAAGTCACTAATTCTAATTATAACTAACTTGTAAGTTAACTTCCTCACATATTGATGTCAAAATTGGAAGAGATATAAATAAACAACATCGTTTAGCTATTGGTCAATTATTGTGATGTCATTTGAAGTTAGATGATTCAACATGGTTAGCAAAATTTATGAATTATTTTATTTATCAATGGCTTCAGTCATAAATTTATTGAATGTCATGGTTTTGCAATCAAAATTCAAAACCTAAAAGTACTGTATGAATGCATAACATATATTGTTTCAGAGAACAACAAAGTTTAAACAATCAGCTCATACTCCAATTGGATGAATAGTCAATGTACTCTTGTATGTGGCATAGAAAGTTGAACAAAAGTCAATTTCAGTATACAGACACAGCATCTAGTCACATAGTGGAAGTGACATCAGCAGTAATGTTTCCAAATTCCTGACATTTTGGAACCTTCGGGAATCAAAAATGGGAAATTGTATTTCCCAAGAATTCCTGAAATAATTTTTTTTTTTAATTTTTGTTGATCATCTGTAATAATGGCTCTAACAGTAAATACTAACAAACAGAAGGTGGAGCAACTGGGGTTTGTGGCCCCAGAGCAGTCTTTCAGATGTTTTGCATCGACTTTTTACATTCTCCTATATGTAAAAGATCAACACAAAACATGAGTAAATAAAATTTTCTATATGGAGGTCAACCGGAATTTCATGACTAGTGCATCTCTTGCTCTGTGGGCTAAACAAAAATCACTATGGTATCATTTTGGCTAGATTTCTGTTATATTTCAGATTTTCTCAAAATTATACAATGTAATTAAATGCAAACTTTATAGTATACAGTGAACTTTATAGTTTAGTACAGTTTTTTTACATATATTACATTATGTATTAACATGCATCACAATTGTTAGTCACAAACACTGATTGAATGTGGTTGGTAGTATTAGCCGTCACTTTATGGAAACGATTCATCCTGGAGAAGAAACAGTTTGTGTTTACAAAAAGAAATATTTATTTTCACAACCCAGGATTTGACTACAACATCATATTAAGATAAGCTATTTAGATTTCCTTAATTAATTCATCTGAAGATGACTTTGTAGTCAAATCCTAGCTTGTGAAAATAAAATGTTTTTCTGTGTAAATACAAACTGTTTTCTGTTCTCCATGATCAAATGTGCTCGATTTATAAGAGCTAAACATAGCTGGTCATGTGTTATCTGATTCTGGTGTTGCCTGCACATTTCTAGTGGTGTGTAATATTGTAACACAATGTAATTTTAAGATAGTGATAAACAGGAAAAATGTTTAAAAGATACATTGTGTGTATTACTGGGTTCTAGGAGCCAATTTCCCGATCAATTTTTCTCAGGATATGGGAATGGGAAAACAAAATTTCTGAGAAAGGGCAGAAGGAATTCCAGCCTAGAAACACTTAATTAGCAGCATCAATACATTGGCATATTTACATCACATTTTATGCCTATGAAACCTAGCCTTTAATAGGAAAAAACAAGGCTATTATCATTAACAAAAACTGACATAAAGTTAAAAATGACATAAAACAATTTAAACTGAGATATGACTGCACTGCTCCAAATAAATTCTTCTTGTGATGTAATTATTTTTATTTATATTTTTTTTAATATTGCTAAATGCTATATCCATAATTTTATATCATAACATATTGATCTAAAAATTTTATTAGACACAACACAGTTCATCCCCTTATAACACTGATTCATTCCAATACTATTAAAAACTACGCTTGATTCTTATAACACATTAAAATGATTCAATATAGCAAAATTTTAGTTTAGATTACATATAAATTCAAAAACATCTAACAATTTTCTGATATGAAAATAAAATTAATCTGAAGAAGACTTATGATGAAAATTTCGTCGTTGGAATGGAACAAAAACATAAAATTTTTCCATCCTGAGTTACACAGTGAAGCAAAACTATCACAGATCAGTTTTCTTTTTTTTTTTTGCATTTATTAGGTGAAAATCCATGCCTCTGATGATGGGTCTTGAATTTTTCGATTTCTAAAATTTTTTTTAAATTCTGTCTTAAAGTTAGAAAATGTAAATAGATTGTATTTGTAGAATTTGGATTATTTTTCATCAAATTTTATTGATTCTGCTTTCTATTCCATTATATTTTAGTAATCTTATTTTGATTTTGGGGTGATAAATTTATTTTTGAAATTTTGCCGATAATACAAAAATTTTTGTTAATTCTGTTAAAATATAGAATATTTTTACTTTTATAGATAATTTAGTAAAATATGAGAAAATCCTATAACACCCTATTGTTATTATGTTATTGTTTTATGGCGTCGTCATTTCGCAGGAAACTGCAGACAAACATACTTTACTGCACTTCAGGTGATATTGGAGTAGTGTGTTAGCAAAGTATCTCAAGGCCAATTAGAGTAAAGTAGAAAATGTTATAGCTGTTTATGTATGATTGTGGATGATTTCTGTGTGTGTCATGTTTTTGGTTATAAATTTGAAAATTTATAAATAAAATAAAAATTACTGAAATGAAAAGAAAATATACCAACAAACATATGTTATTTAAAAAAATGAAAATATTCTAATAAATTTTTGTCACTTTTCAACTAATTAATTAAGTTAATTAATTAATGAAAATTTGCATAATAGTTTGTTTTTTCAATAATTTTTTTTAAATATTATCAGATTTTCTTCATTCATACCTTATTTTATTCATTAGACTTGCTGCTATGTAAAAGTAACAAAGATTTCGTTGGTAGCTAAGATTTCATATAAAAAAATTGTATTTTTTCCAATCTTATATAATGAATGATAAGTTATGAAAGAAATAAAATTCGAAAAAATATTTTACATCATTAGAATAAAGATAAAAAAATTGTAAAACTTTTAAAAATTTTGATGAAATTAAGCAAGATTTCACAATTTAAATTTTTTGCATAATTTTTTTTAGTAATTAGGCTTATTATGTAAATATTGATGGATTTCAATGGGTTTTAATATTACTATATTTTCTATAATTGATAACTGTTAATCATCACCTGTTACCATGAAAGTGCACATTTCCAATATTTAAAATTTTTTTTTAATTTTTGTATTCTTAAAATATTCATTCTTTACACATTTATGCTTCTGTATTAGGTATAATAGCTGAAGATGGTCACTAGTTTGACTGAAATATTCTAAAGTTTTTCTATTAAAAAGTTTTTATCTTTATGAAACTGCTTTCAAATGCTTTTCTTTCAGTGACCATTTGAGAGTAAGAGACAGTTTGAATTTTTCTATTTATGCTCTTATTCTTTTAATACTGCAATCTTATTTTTTTAGGGTGTATTATACTTTTGTAACTGTATATATACAAATTTGTAAGTTACAAGTGATCTAAAAGTTTGCCTTACTTATTTATTGGTTTTGTATTGTTTGTTGATTTTAAATAACATATTATGGTATTATATCATTCCATGCAGCATTATATCTCTCTTAATCAAGAAATAATATGGTGCCAAAACATTGTGTAGGTATAATTACCAGAGATTACCTAACCTGGGAGCTTTTAATGCAGAATTTTTGTTTAAAAAAAAAATTATTTTTCTAACTTATGCAAGATTTGAGTTACATAAATTTTGATTCCAATTATTTTCATATGTTAGGGAATAACTGTGCATTGTATTTTTAATATACAGTAAAACCTGTATAAGATGACCACCTCCGGTTCCAATCAAAACTGGTCGTTTGTACTAATTATTTATGAATATATAACAATGTATACACTGTGACTCGACAGAATGCATTTCAAATATTTTATCTTATTATAGACTAATTGCTATAAACAAACAAGAATATTTTTACTTTTTTTATTTGTTCCATTATAAATCGATATATGAAAACATTATAAATAACAAAAATTGTAATTATAAAAGTTGTTGATATATTTTTCCAATTTTTATGAAATAAATCAAATTGTTTATAATAATCAAGATGTATAATTACATGTCATAATTCAAATTCTGAACATTATAACATAATATACGGTGATTCAAAAGGGTTGTGCCAAAATTTACAGGCTGGTAGGGGATAAAATTCTGAGTAAAAAAAAAGTCTAGTCTCGTTTTTTGATTTGAGGCTCTGTTTAAAAGATATAAGACGTAAAAGTTTTGTGACGTCATTTCCGGTTGTCAAAAATTTTTCTTAAAATATGCTTATTTGTATTTTTAAAAATCATCTATAAATTTTAATTACTAAAAAACTATTCTAAAAAAGAGCATGGAGAACAGATTGTTTAAATTAACGACCGGTTATTTAAATGAAACGTAATTGTTTTACAAACATTTTCCAACATAACAATTTAACGTTCAAAAATAATAATGTTCGAAAATGAATGCTACGTTTGTAAAACAATTACGTTTCATTTAAATATTCGATTCTAATTTAATAAACAATCTTGTTCTCCACGCTCTAAATTTTTAGGATAGTTTTTAAGTAGTAAAAATTCATAGGTGATTTTAAAAATACAAATAAGTATATTTAAAAAAATAGTTTTTGACTAGGAAATGACGTCACAAAACTTTTACGCCTTATTTCTTTTAAACGGAGTCTCAAATCAAAAAACGAGACTAGATTTTTTTTACTCAGAATTTTATCCCTTACCAGCCTATAAATTTTGGCACAACCTTTTTGAATCACCTTGTATATTTATAGCTAGCAATTGAATTTTTGTATTCAACTAAAAACCTCACTGTAATAAACTCATGAATAATAATAAACTAAATTTTGAAATAGCGAATAATTATGTATAACAGATCATAAAACCAATTATTATTTTTTATTCATTTTTGCAAGTAGTATTAATGATAGAAAAAAACATAAAACATTGTAAACTTAAATATTGTAATTGCAATAAATGTTTTTCAAAACACATTTAGCTAATTTTCATACAATAGCTTTTATACTAAAAGCTATTGTACGAAAATTAGCTTAATAGTTCTAAAAGTTTTAGAACTATAATAATTATGAATTTTATTCTAAGCACTCTACTAAATCTTCTATATCACCTATGCAGAAATTTTAATTTTGTCTTTCCAGTTACGTTATTTAGTATCGAATTTATTATTATTTGCCAATATATAAAAATGTGCATGGTAAGATTGACAAAATAACTTTCTAATAGGTTTTCATGAATATGGACTGGGTCGTCCATATGTATGGGCCGCCCATACATTTTTTTTACTCTGCAGTGTTACGCCACTTCTTACCGTTTAAGATACTAAGCGGAGGGACATTCTAGTTCTCATCACGGGCCGTCCATACTCCTGATAGGGTCAGCCGTCGAGTGGAGGACAGAGTTCGATGGGTCGGTCCGGTCCCCCCTGAAAACTCTGGAGATGTAGGAGTCGGGAACTGATCCTCCAGGATGGAAGCGCATCACAGTTTCACCGTGATCATCCGGTCGATGGCCGCCCGCATTTGTATATGATAAAATGACTTCTTTAATGCTACTTTTCAGTTTTGCATACTACTAAGGTTAGGTTAGATATATTAAACCGCCATATCTCACGAGAATATACTTTAACTGGCGGCGGCCATTTATTGAACCTATCACAGGCTGGCCAACACTCGTGATGGGGTCAACCGGATGGTTGAAGATGGAGGTTCAACGGTCCGGACCTGGACCCCTCCTGAAAAACTGGAAGTGTGGGACCCGGATCCTCCTGGGTGGTAAGCTACAGCTTTACCACGCGGCCATCCGGCCGACCATACTACTAAGTGATGGAGATCATTTCAGGTCCTTCACATTCATTCCTCAGTAGGATAAACTGGATTGTAGAGGACGGGATCGACAAATAGAGCCCCTTATAAATTTTTGAAGTGTGAGACCAGGAATCATTGGATTCTCGGAGTGGAAAAACTAATATATTTCCGCGAAACCAATTCTGTCGATTACAGTTTATTTTAAAAAATTACAGATTTTTTGCAGACACCAATAATCAAATGCTTATTGATAATTATTTTATACAAATGCTATTCTTGGGTCGGCCAGATTGATCACGCGGAAACGCTTCGACTTTTCACTGTGGAGGATCCGGGTTCGGATCTCGGCTTCCACCTCTTGAAATTGTTTATCATGAGGCCAGCCCATCGATCCTCTTCCTCTACAATCCGGCTGACCTCTCCACAGAGGTGGATAAGCTGTGGAAGAACCTGTTTCACCCCGCCACTTAGGGTGAATTCAGAAAATGCTCCGAGAAATCTAAAGAAGCTAAAGAATGACATAATTTGTTGAACAGCTGGACCTCCAGCTATTCAAAAAATCACGGTGTCTCATGATCTCCACGGGTAGTGATGTCATTCTTTAGTTTCTCCAGCGGAGACTTCTGAACTCACCCTTAATATTTTTAGAGAATGGAAATTGACGTCATCTGTTGACAATAAAAAATGCGATTGTATTATTAACTATAATAAATATATTAATTTCGATCTATTATTTAAATTATATACTGTATATTTCTTCGTGGGAAATCCCGAGAATTTATTTTAATGATTATTTTATTAATTTATTTATTAGAAACAAACATAGATTCTGATAAATAATAATAATCTTTCATTTGAGTTATCATTTAACCATGTATGTAATATTTTATTAGGAAATATAGTATTAATTCTTTAATATGAAGAGAGTCACTTTTGGATTCTTTAAATCACTGTAATGAAAAATGTATTCTAAAATAATATTCCATTACTGAAAATTTTCATCTAAATTTAGTTTTTTGATTTGATTTTAAAAATTCCATTCCAAATTTACATCATTTAATATTCGTAATTTGTTTTATATCAAAATTTTCTTTCTATATGCTGTAAAAAATTATATAGGAGTTTATGAAAAACAAAAGTTCTTTCTTGTAAAATATTTAATCCTGTATCCGGTAACTTTTCGATCCAAACGTTGTCGGTTTTCTTGTTAAATTTAGTCATTTTTTTAGATATCAGTTCGTCTTTATCTCCGTAAATCATTAATATTGGTATCTAGAAATTATAAAATTAGTAATAAATAGATAAAATAAATATTACAAAATCTTACTTTCTTATTTTATCTTAATGAACAATAAATCTTACTTTTATATTTCGAAAGTCATCCAGCGTCATTTGATTAGGGAAAATGGAAGATAATGTAACTAATCCGGCTACCCGATGACTATGTTTTTTCACATAAGGGACAGCAATTAAACCACTAATAGAAGGAGCTATAAAAATGTTTTCTTTAATTTGCAGTTTTCGGAGAAGTTCTTCGAGAAAATCCAATTTTTGATTTGGTAATACTGCTTCTTTCGAACTTTTACCATAACCTATGAAATTAATATTATGATCAAAATTACAGGCTAAATTAATTAGATAATATTATACGCTTTAACAGTAAATAATAACATTGTAAAGCATCATTAATTCGAGTCTCACTCGTTGGAGATTGTATTTAATCCGAAGGATATACTCCAGTCAAAGTCATTTTATTTTCCTTACAAAGTTGAATTTGAATAAAATGTATAAATGATTCTGTCTTTTCAGAAAATGCTCTGATGAGTCTTCAGACCCACCAGAGGCAGATCACAAGGTGGATTAGAGGACTATAACTTTATACAAGCATTATAAAAAATATTCAATATAAATATTTTTAATCTAGAATCTGATCCTTCAAAATGAATAATGTAATGATTAGATTGATCTCATATTGAAAATATACACCTAAATAGAAATGCAACATATACTTTTAATGATAATAATAATAATTACATTTTAATCCCTTTTCTGATCGACTGTTGTTAAAGCTAATTACTACACATTGTATATAAATCAGATTATAGCTGATTGGTTATGCTGCCAAATCAGACAACGGCTATATCTGTGGCAGCCATTTGAGATCCCACTATGAGCTGCACAACATTCACAAAAGACATGTATAGAGCGTCGGGATACAAAGAGATTTTACAGCGAAAATGCGATCTCATAAATAAAAGCGTACCTTAAAAATATTTATTAATTGCACTTAAAATATAGTTTGTATTTAATTAACAAAGAAATTTGTCTTGTATAAATTTCAGTAGGTTTATTTAGCTTTCAAAAACTTATTTAATTGATTACATTAATCTTAAATTTCGTGTAATTTATCATTAACTACATTTATTTTGATACAAAACTGTCATATTAATTTTCGATATGAAATAATATATAAATACAATATTATGATTATGCTCTAAGTATTCGATAAATAATAAAATAATAAGAATTCATTTATTATTTACTTCGTGTAGATAATAAACTGTTCGAATATCATAACTAATTTTGTATCGTGAAAATATCCAAATTGGATAATACAAGATTTTTAATGGTAGGTTGGAAATATCATTTAATTTATAAGCAAACTAAGCAACAAGATGCGAAAAAAGAACTAGTTCTTGCTAACGACATGTAGGTCAGATAGCTGATGATTCTACCTCACAAGAAATTTAACCTATTTTAGGAAATATCAATCGAAGCACCTAGAATTTTTGAGTAATAAGAAACAAGATGCGAAAAAAGAACTAGTTCTTGCTAACGACATTTAGGTCAGATAGCTGATGATTCTATCTCACAAGAAATTTAACCTATTTTAGGAAATATCAATCGAAGCACCTAGAATTTTTGAGTAGAAATATTGTTTTATTTTATAATTATGCTCATAATCATATATCCAAATTAATCTCATGAAAGAAAAGAAACTTGAGTAGCACAAGATTCAACAGTTTGCTTATAAAATTCCTCAAACAATAGTAAAATTTATTCTATGAATAGATATTGCTATGTCACTTTATGATAAATTTCTTATAGTATTATTATATATGATCATTTCGAGAATCATGTTTCATGTTTCTTTCAGTCTTCCCTTTCAATCAAATAAAATATGCTTACTTGAATCATATTAAGAAGTCGGAAATAAAGAATAAATGATTTATTTATTTTTATCAATTGTTTATTTGAACAATTCTCGTAAAGATGCATATGATTCAAGTAAGGATGCTTTTGCCTTCAGATCATTAAAGAACCACGAAGCATGATTCTCGAAATGATTCTACATAATTATTCAATATTATTAATCTTTTGTTTATATAAAATATTCTATATTTTTAAACATTATCGGTGATATATAATCAAAATTTAAATAATAATATATTAAAATATTAGACTCGATCAGTTTAAATATTTGAATGTTTTTACTTAATTCGATAAAGTACGAATAATTATAATAATAATTAAATTAAATTATCTGTAATTATTATTAACGCAATTAAATTATATTACTTTATATATAAATTCTAATTGAAATTTATCCATATGATTCATTTATTTGTGCTGTTATTAGCGCGACAAGTGTCGCTCATTGTTTTTCTTTGGCGTTCCCAGCACATGACACGATAAATACTTCCGATCATACTATGTTGTCATGTGTGGATCGGTTTTATTGGAGCAGTATGGTGAAAAATTTTCCTTCATGCGTTAAACATAATCAAGATTCAACCTTTGTCAACGGTGATATGCCATCGACTTCTAGTATATATTGGAATGCACCTGTATTTGATACTAGGACTTTTTTAGCGAATTTAAGGTAAATAATTAATAAATTCTGTAATTATTTTTCCAATAACCTATTAAATACTACTTTTGCAAAATAAACATATTTTTTTATATCAGTAAAAAATTTAATGGGATATAAAAAAGTGAGAGAAGAGTTGAAATTTTTGTTTTCTTTGTTAAAAAAAAAATATATATATATATATACGTATATAAATATGTTGCAAAGAAAAACATAAAGTTTTTAAATATTTAGAAATAATGAACAAAAAAGTAGGTTATAAAATATTTGAGAAAAGTTGATACGAAAAAAAGGTATTCAGATAAATGGAAGTATGATTATTCTCTTAAGATATGGCTGAGATATGTGCTAAACATAGTTTTCTGAAAATAATTACGAAAATTAAATATAACATTTTAATAATTTATAAGATTTTAAATAAAATTATTCATATTAAGTTTTTGTTTAAATAAAAGAATTATATTCATAGAATAAATTCGTATAAAATAATGAATGCAATATTTTAAAATATATCTTAAAGATTAAATTATTATAGTTTATATTCAATATGTCTTGGAGCAGAATAACATTGGAAAATATAATATAAGAAGAAAGATTATTATATTTAGGTGATAAATTAAAAAATTATAGAAGTATTTATTTTTAAGTATTTTAATTATTAAAAACGTCATATCTTGGAGCAGAATAACATTGAAAAATATAATATGAGAAGAAAGATTATTATATTTAGGTAATAAATTAAAAAATTATAGAAGTATTTATTTTTAAGTATTTTAATTATTAAAAACGTCAACCATTATAATATCAGAATCGAAAGTTCAGAATCTATTAAATACAGTATGCTCTTAATTCATACTAAATAATCTGAATCAGTGGCGTACCCAGAGGGGGGAGGGGGTGGTCCGCCCCGGGCACCAAGCTGAATGAGGGACCAAGAGCATGAAATATCATTACTATTCACCAGATAGATCTATTAAATACAGCATGCTCTTAATTCATACTAAATAGTCTGAATCAGTGGCGTACCTAGAGGGGGGAGGGGGTGGTCCGCCCGGGCACCAAGCTGAATGAGGGACCAAGAGCATGAAATATCATTACTATTCACCAGATATTTGTATAAAAATTTTTGTATAATTTTCAATTTTTAAAAATTATTTAAGAAAATGTGTATTGAAAGTTAAAACTGGTGTGTTATTGGAGGGAGAGAGGGGGGCCAAAAATAAGACCGTCCGGAGGGGCCAAAAAACTGCCGCCTTGGATACCAAAGATTCTGGGTACCCCACTGGTCTGAATAATGATTATTAGATTAAAATTTATTCAAAAATGTTTGTTTTATGATATTTAAAACCATTAAATGATTCTAAACAAATTTTATGAATGCAAAGGATTATAGAAGTACTTAGTCATTCATCGGTATCTATATTTATTTTTTATGCTATGGAAGTAATGACTAATTTCCGAGTTCTATGGCTGTAATTTGTATTTTCAAATACGGTTCTTTATTTGCAGCTTTACAATGAGACATATTATGAATAATTTATTAGATAAATAAATTTTCGAAACCAATTTAAAAATTATTTTAACCTCGCTTCCATTCTATCGAATTTAGATTATAAATGAGACAAATAAAATACGAAAATTATAAACTTTGCATTTTCTCGGAATATAAGTGATTATATCGAATTTAAATTTTCATTATAGCTATTGTATCGAAGTCTACCAATAATTTTATCTTTGAAAAACAAATAAACTGTAATATTATGATCAGTCGCGCGACTTGAAATTTTGGTCTTTTCGATGATGACCACCCTGAATCAAAGTACACGAGAGGCTATTGTGGAAGACATAAAACAAGTTAGAGAATTAAAATTTCATAATATTTTAAAAAATATTGAAACATTCGAATGTCGAAAATTTCGAGCATCGAAATTTTCGAACTGATTATTTCGAATATTTTATAATTTTTTATAGATCGGAAGAGCGTCGTGTAGGGAAAGAGTGTAGCATCAATGTGTAAGTTCATATTATAATATATTTTACTAGACTTATTAATATAGTAATTTGTTTTAGGTGTGTTTCCGACAGTTCATTAGAGGCTAAATATTTTAGACTTTGAAATAATAATAACAATGTTCTTTACGATAACGCCAATCAAAAATTTGATAACATTTACCAAACATAATTCACTTTATCTGTAAGTTTTGGATTTTTAAGAAGATGCGAATTTTTGGGGTGAAACAGTCGATGAGTTAAAAAATTCAAATTTTTGAAAGTGTTTAATAATAATAATAATTATTATTATTATCTATTTTAAAAAATAAAATATTTACTTGTTTTAATTGATATATCACAATATTTCAATTAAAAGCTAAAATTCAATTTTATAAAAAATGAAGATTCTATATAGATCTAAATTATATTGAAAATTAATTATCTTAGCGATATTTTTGATTACATAAAAAGCAAAATCTTTAAATGCATTCATTACATTAATAACTGCCTTTGTTAATTTACACAATAATATATTTAAAGACAACTGGCAATATCGAGTAAAGATTCTGCAGAAAAATCTGAAGAGGATCAAAAACCTCTTGATAGCTCTTCAAGATACGATATAGAAGATCCATCCTGCGATCCAAATCATCCAGTTACTGTTAATATAAATGATGTAAAAAATGCTTACGACTGCATTAAAAATAACTTAGTATGGTCACCATGCACAGTAAGTAATAATTAATAAGCGTAATTAATTATAAATGTAATGGATTTTTAAATAAATTATTATTATTCTACTAGAAATCCAACTTGTCTTCACTAACAGATTGCCAATTATATTTCAAGAAAGATTTTTTACAAGTGACAGGAAGGTAAATGTTTTTATACACCTGCAGCTTAGCATTTGGTGATGCTGGTAGAATATTAAAAAAATTTTAATTAATATTTTGAAAAACTCACATACTAATAAAATATACTTTGAAATACAGTAATATAATTGTTTTCCTATGATTACGAAGCTTACAACATATTTTATTTTTCAGCTTCAAAGAAAGATAAATTGTTTTCCTATGATTACGAAGCTTACAACATATTTTATTTTTCAGCTTCAAAGAAAGAGGAGTTTATTATTTATTGAATTCTCTTAAAGAGGTTATAATTTTAAATATATTTTTATATAATAGCATATATTTTCGGAAAAGATAAGTCAATAAATACAGTTCCTTTCGTTAATTACAGGAAGAACGAAAAAAAGGAGTAATAACTGCTTCCGCTGGAAATCATTCGTCGGCACTCTGCTATCATTGTTGTACAATGGGCATTCCAGTAGTAGTTGTAATGCCTACTAATGCTGTTTTAACGAAAATTAATCAATGTAAAAAATATAAAGCTACAATCATCTTGAAAGGAGAGAATCTCTTAGAGGTAACATCTTTTTTTACAAAGGCAAAATAAAAAAAGAAAAATGTAAACAATTTTTTACAGGCAAAAAAGTATGGATTGCAGTTAGCCAAGACAAAAAATATGATTTATATTAATGGGTATGAAAGAAAAACTATATTTTGTTATACTGTATTAGTAAATAATCATCTTAATGAAATAAGATATAAAACATATTATTTCAGTTACGATCATCCAAAAATAATTGCTGGCCAAGGTACTATGGGCTTAGAGATTTTGGAAGATGTACCAGATATCGATGCTGTGGTTATTCCTGTAGGAGGTGGCAGTTTACTCGCAGGAATTAGTATAGCTATAAAGAATGCCAATCCCAAATGTCAAATTATTGTAAGTAAATTTTTATATAAATATAACAAAATTTGTTTATTTAAAGATATAATTTGCATATAGGGTGTAGAAAGTGAAAACTGTCCTAGTTTTTCTGCCGCTCTCAAAGCTGGTAAACAAATTTTCGTTCAACCATTAGACGGAAAAACCTTATCAGATGGTAAGGAATTGGATAATTTCATCACTAATATGGAAAATTTTCATAAGAGTTTTTTCAGGTTTGCAAGTACCTATGGTTGGAATAAATACATTAGAGACAGCAAAGAAACATATTGAAAAAATTGTGATAACAAAGTACGTTGAATAATGAAATTTTAAAGATTTTTAGGATTTGATCTAATATGATCTTTATCTCACATTGTATTTAGCAATCTAAATTGTGCATATCTTTACCAATGACAAAATGACGATTTATGACCATATAAGTTCGCTAAATAAGCGCTGCCTGAAAACCTCGTGATAAAGCATTTGCTTACTACTTTAGAGAATTCAGATTCAATTTTGGATCCTACATTCTATAGTTTTTCGAGAGAAGGCCGCTCCCGGTCCGTTGAACCCCTCCTTCAATCTTCCAATTGACTCCTTCATAGATGTAAGTCATCTGCTGATGAGCTCTATAAGTGTCTGCCGCAAATATATCCCTAGTGTGGTTTGGCGGTTTAATAAAGATCACTTAACAAACTAAACAAATCTTTTTATTAATCAACAAAGTGACTGATTGGGTATCATATAAAGCAATAAATGAATCAACAAACCATTACAAAAAGAATAGGCAATGGAAAGTAAAATGCATATTTTCCAAGATTATAATTATTAAATCAGCCATTTTTAAAATAATTAGTAGATTATCACGTATTCCTTGATATTTAATAGTAAACAATTATTATTAACCCGAAAACACACCACTGCATTTTCTGCCGATTCGGTAGACGCATGTTATCAACGCATTGTCTGCCGCTCAGTACACGCATCGAAATGACTCGGATAACGATTCAACAAACGTTTCTAACTACACACACAAATACAACCAGTGCCGGTTTTAAGCCGATTGCACCCAATCGGGCCCGCTCTTGAGGGGCCCCCATATTTGTCAAAGTTTATAAAGTTTATTAAATAATGTATCAAGAAAAAATATTTTAGAATATATGTATCGTTTTTCAATATTCGCGGAACGTATAAATGGTACGATTTAATAAAGGAAGTTACGGAAGATTACGATTACCAAAAACGTCCTCACACTCAATTACTTTTTTACATTGAGCCCTATCACAAATTTTTTGAGTGAGGTTTTGTACAGGTTAGTTATAAATTAATTAATTCTATCCCATCTCTCTGGAGCAGGTTTTAATTAATACGTACGTATGTTATATTGAAAACTAATACAGTGGATTCCGCTTAATTGGGACACGTTGGGACTAAGCCATTTTGTCCCAATTAAGCGAAGTAATAATAAATTCTAAAATAAAATGTAATTTGTAGGTAAATAAATAATAGGTAAAAAATAATAATTAGGTACCTATTTTAATGCTTTATTAAAATAGGAATAGCTTATATGTAGGTATAAATATTTTATATATTAAATGTGCTGTTTTATATAGCATATAAAAATAATAGAAACTTCTATAATATCTTGATTTAAGTTCATAAATTAATTATATCATTAAATTTACATAAAACTATTAAAAAAATTGTTTTATAATAAACTTTAAGTCATGTATATAGTACATGTATGTATTTAATAATTCAAATACTTATTGTATTGTATATGGCCATTTAGCATAAATATGCCAGTAAAATGAATTTAAAAAGATATCGATGACTTTGCAAATATAAAAAGCACGAAAAGTAACAATTTTTTGTAACAAAAAAACTACAGTAGACACTTGTTTTTATGAACCTCCAATTTATGAACTACACATTTTTACAGACCATTTAAATTGGTCCCAGAAAGTCCCTAATCTTAATAAAAAAGTATTAAAATTTAATTAAATTATTAAAATTTTGAAATTAGACAAATTAAAGATTTTAATGAAAAATAAAAATCTTTTTTATAGTTAAAATTTAAAAAGTTGAATGCATTTAAAAAATAATGTTTAAAGGTTAGTTCTCACTAGTACGATAGCGGTATTTTACTGTTTTACTTTTCTGTCGCCGAAAAACTGCTCAGCATTTCACACTAACATGGTACATTATTTTGAAATTTTGCATTATGGGAAAGCTATAAAGACTTCCCATATTCCAGTAAACATAGAGTGCCAACGTTTTGATCATTGTATACTTACGATGATGATGTAAAATAAAGTAAAAGTTTCTATTTTACATTATCAACTACTGAACAAGCAGCCTTGTTGAAATCTGACATAAAATTGCGAAGCATCACTATTGGTCGAAAAGCAGAACGGTCAAGCAGTTGAAGTCGAAACTGCTTTAACTTGAACTGCTACTGAAAATCTACACCTCAAACCACTCTCTGATTGTATAGAGTGGCGTCAAAAGGCAGTTTTTTGCACTGAAACCATGTTAGTGAGAACCAACCTTTATTGATAATGTATAAAAATATTTTTTGTAAATCTTTGACTTTTTGTCAAAATTAAAATTGATTTATTTTTAAAATTTAAATATTGTAAGACCGTGTTAATTTCGTCTTTATAATTTAATTAGTTTTCCTAGGAAAGTAATTTATTTTAATATTTTTATGGCAAAATGAAATGCAAATTGTGTTTATATAAATACATATGAGATATATATATATATATATAATTTAATATTTAATTTAAAATATAATTTTTAAAAATTATAAATATACTGTATATATGTAATGATGTATAATATCATCATTAAATTTTTGAAAAAATTTGACGATTCAAAAAATTTTTATACAGGCAGATTCAAAATGATAAAATTTCAGACATGCAATTTTCCAAAAAAAAACTATTATAATAAAAAATATTAAAACAATGGTATTTTCCTTAAAGTATAAAAACACTATAAGCAAGGTAATAACAGTTTATTAGCATATAACGTTTTCGGACATATTCTGTCCCTCTTCAGTATGCCTATTTACACTCAACATTATTTAAACAACATAGTATTTTCGAACGTTGTTCTAAATAGAATATACATCGTTTAGAATTATATTCAAAAAATTTTTACAAATATATTCGAAAAGTTTCATATCACTATTTCAGTTACAATATGTAATACGTAATAAACATATATTACGTAATCAATCTATATATGGTAACACTAAAAGATTATTAGACATGTACATCTTAAGTCTACAAAAACATACAAATATTAAAATATATAAAAAGGTAAAACAAATTGATATATGTCACTCTGATAATCATCATTTTTTCCATGTATATATAATTTGATTAATTAAGGATGGTATATTTGATATACATTAAATTTATCATCCTACTATCATTATTCACACTTATGTTGTTTGAACAGAATTTGCATGTCTATTTCTCTTGAATTCTCTTTCTTCTTCTTCTGCATTCAAGTACATAATTGCATAATGTATATAATATACAGTGGATTCAACTTAATTGGGACATGTTGCGACTAAGTTGTTTTGGCCAAATTAAGCAGTTGTCCCAATTAAACGAAGTAATAATAAATTCTAAATAATATATATAATTCGTAGGTAAATATATAATAGGTTAAAAAATAATAATTAGATACATATTTTAATGCTTTATTAAAATAGATACCTAATTATTAGCTTTTTACCAATCTCCTCTGACTTCGTCTTCAACACTGGGCTGCTATAGTCATGCCTTGCCCGCTAACTATAGAAAATCATTGATCTAATGTTCTTCGACTTCTGGACCGTCTTTCTTCTTCTGCATTCAAGTACATAATTGCATAATGTATATAATATACAGTGGATTCAACTTAATTGGGACATGTTGCGACTAAGTTGTTTTGGCCAAATTAAGCAGTTGTCCCAATTAAACGAAGTAATAATAAATTCTAAATAATATATATAATTCGTAGGTAAATATATAATAGGTTAAAAAATAATAATTAGATACATATTTTAATGCTTTATTAAAATAGATACCTAATTATTAGCTTTTTACCAATCTCCTCTGACTTCGTCTTCAACACTGGGCTGCTATAGTCATGCCTTGCCCGCTAACTATAGAAAATCATTGATCTAATGTTCTTCGACTTCTGGACCTTTTCCATCACGCTTTCTTTTGGATGTTCCCAGAATTTCTTTCTGTAATTCCACTCCTCATGTAGTTGATTTTGGTTTATTTCAGTGAGTCTATGATGGCTTGTATTAAATGGCTGCTTTTATTTTATCCAGCCAATGATGGCTTGTATTAAATGGTTGGCTTTTAATTTTATCCAGCAAAGCAAGTCTACAATGGCTTGTATTAAATGGCTGGTTTTTAATTTTATCCAGCAAGCAATTTTATAAAAGTGTAACTCCTTTTCTTGCATTCTCGGCAAATATTTAAAAATTTTAAATAAAATCAACACTGTAAATGAATATCGCTAGATATCAGCAATGAAATTTTATTTGAAAGTGTAAAATCATTTCTTGGCATCTTGGCAAAGATTAGTTTTTCTTGAAAGTGTAAAATCCTTTCTTGGCATCTTGGCAAAGATTTAAAAAGCAAAGCAATTTTATTCGAAAGTGTAAAATCCTTTCTTGACATCTTGGCCAAGATTTAAAAATTTTAAATGTGCAAAATCATTTCTTAGCATCTTGGCAAAGATTTAAAAATTTTAAATAAAATCAACACTGTAAATGATTCTAGGTACTTAATGGTAGACTCAAGTAAATGCACACTTGCCAGACTCAAGACAATGGATACTGATTCTCATCACGCTAGTATTGCCAAATGCAGTATTGTTATGTATTATTTATCAACGATGATATTTACTTATAATTTTCTAATGAATGGATGTTTATATTAATGCAACGACAGTGTGTCGACGATGTGTATGTAATAAGACGATAAGAAACGACCCACTCCATTGTGTCATGGTAGATTTTGGTTTATTTCAGCGAGTCTATGATAGCTTAAATTTTAATTTTATTCAGCCAAGCAATTTTACTTGAGTGTAAAAATCCTTTCTTGACATCTTGGCAAAGATTAGTGTATGTATGTGTAGCCATACTTTCGAAAAATCCCTAAAATATATCAAAAATTGAAAATTTCTTTTCTGCTACTGTCCCAATTAAGCGAAAAGTTGTCCCAATTAAGCGTTTAATTATGTATTATGTATTAGTTTATTAGTTTGGCTTCCATTCTTTGAGATTTGTCCCAATTGAGCGGCTGTCCCAATTAAGTGGAATCCACTGTATATGCTAATTAGGCCACGGGGTTGCTACTTCCGATGAAAAATAAAATTGTTTAAATTTTTTATGTATTATGTATTAATTATGTATTAGTTTATTAGTTTGGCTTCCATTCTTTGAGATTTGTCCCAATTGAGCGGCTTCCTAATATATCAAAAATTGAAAATTTCTTTTCTGCTACTGTCCCAATTAAGTTAAAAGTTGTCCCAATTAAGCATTTAAATTATGTATTAGGTTATTAGTTATTGAAAATTCCTTTTCTGCTACTGTCCCAATTAAGCGAAAAGTTGTCTTAGAAATGCTTTTAAATTTTGTATTAGTTTATTAGTTTGGTTTTTGTTCTTTGAGATTGCCCAATTACGTGGCTGCTCCAATTAAGCTGAATCCACTGTATATCATTCTGAAAGTTGTGATCACTTATCTGATGGTTTTGCTTAGGTAACATAATTTATAAATGATAATTTGTCTTAAAATCAGGCAATTTATGATGCAAATATTTGTAATGGCAAGCAGATGAAGTTAGAGTGCATCAAGAAAAAACTAGAAAACCTATATTTTTGAAATATTATTTAGCAATTACAGTTAATTATACTATATTATAGTTTAGTATATGATAAAATAAATATTTTTTATTCACTGCCACTTTTCACTCAGTGAGTACTAAATGACAAACCATTAAGTGCCCACCAATGATGGCTCACATCTCTTGTGGGATCAGCTATCAGATGGAGAGTTCAACAAGCTGAACCAGACTCCTCTTGAAAAAATTGAAGTTATGCTTATACACTTCAATATAAGTTTGAATTTTTTTAGTTTATGTGGAAAATAACCCAATAATGCATTAATTTAATGGGAAATCAAGATCTGATATATTTTGTTTCAATATAAACTATGTTCTTTAGGAACATAACTATGATATATATAAATAAAGGAGTCCTTATATAAGAAATCTTTTATTTTACATTTGTATTCTTATATTAAAATAAGTTCTTGAAGTCAAAAACTAGCTTTTATGAAAAAAAATTCACAAGCTTATCAGCAGAAAAACTATTCTCACAAGAATCAGTAAAAAAAAAGCACTTTTGACCACAAAATGACCATTTTTCAGTTTTTACTCTATGATAAAATGTTATGCTTCATGTGCATTTTAAATTCTAAAGAAATTACAAACTCAAAGTTACAATATTCTTTTTTAACAAATGGTATTTTATATAAAAAAAATTAAATACAGAAGGTTATATACATCACATTCAGTTTTTAATAAATAACATTCATCAAAAAACTGCTTTCACAAAACAATTTCTGAGAGATTTATCTGATAGCAAAAACCAGACGTAAAAAGCATGACTATGTTCATTTCTATTATTTCTTATGGCATCATTCTTTACTCATCTGTTTCGTCTAGATCATCTTGAGAAACTAATTGGGTCATATAATCAGGCCATTAAAATTATCCGAAACATCACAACGAGAAATAGTGACACTAATGCATCCAACGTTAAAAATCTGTTACTCATTGCCTACTTTCGAATTTATCATAAACAATCAACATTTAAAATTAATTACTAAATTCATATGAGGATCTCTCCCGGCTAATATTATATCTTATAACATTCCATAAGTTAACACTTGTAATACTGATTTGATTCATATTCATAAGTATCATCTAGAAAAATCTATGAACTCTTTTCTCTGCCACACATCCAAAATTTTCAATAAATTGTACAGTTGTTCTACTATGTTGCTATGAGGGGGCCACCTATTATTTTTATGTTGGGTGTAGAATATTATTAAATAAATAAAATAAAAAAAAATTAAATAAATATAGGAAACAGAACAAAATCTGATAATGAGCTTGTGAACTTTTATTGACTTACATTGAAACAGATAATAGTTCCTCTTTTTATTTTGCTTATTATATTACTTTTGCCCATCATCAATAAAGTACAAAATAACAACTGAAGACCAGACAGAATCATAGTTACTCATCAGAAATCTAACAAATGAAAAATATATATTCTATTACTATAAAGTTCACATAGATTATGGTAGAAACAAGGCACATATATATGCTAGATCAGGGCTGGCAAACTTAGTGTGTGCATAAAACAGACTAAATTTTTGTAAAAACTACCCTTTGCCTATTAGTTTGAATTTTAAATAATATAGTAAACTTTTGGTTAACTAGATTAGGGGTCATTCCATGTCAAAGGGACCAATATTGAAAAGTGTCCCCACTCGACCATCTCCATACAACTGCGTGCCAAACGACATTTTCAACATGGACCTTGATGCTGTATACATCAATCTGCATAGAAGATTAATGTATTCAGAAGATTAATGTATTCAGATTCATTTTCTCGACAAAAGTGAAAAAAGGCTTATATGGATTTATCCAATCGCGAGATATCGCTGCAAACAAATTTAATTTACATTTTATATTAGCGAGTACTACAAGATGAGGAAAAGTTTTCAGTTAGTTCGGAATGTCTCAAGCCTTATTTGATGAATGATTTGATATTCTAAGAGATAAATTAACTAAAGTAAATACTCTGATTGGAAAGTGTGTTTTACTCTTGGTTTCACCAGAAGAAAGATTCAGATAAGAAAATTAAATTATTTTTGTAAGCCGTCGCTTCAAAACAGTGCCATGTGAACTCTGTCCTTTTAAATAACGCGATGAGAGTAAACTTGCGGCGCTGTTCTACTTGACTGTTCCGTACAATTGAATAAGAAAGAATAATTCTTATTCAGTCGAGTCGGAAAAAATATTTTTTGCCGAAAATGCGTCCTGTATTTTCGGTCTTATTCAATACTGTATTATCAAGTAGCGCTCTGCTCGGTTACGTTAGTTTTAGTTAAGCCGCCATATCATACATAAGATATAATTTATCTGGCGCCAGATACGTTTTAGAGCCCATCACAGGCTGGCTAATATCCTTGATGGGACTACTCAGAAAGTTGAAGAATAGGGGTTCAACAACCGACCAAAAATCTTTCTCAAAAACTGGAGATGTGGGATCCGGAATTGAACCTGGTTCCTCCTCCAAAATGAACCAGAACTGAAATTGTCCGATCAGCACTGGCTGGATGGCCGCAGTGCCATCCAGCCAGTGCTAGTTGAACAATTTCAAGTTGTTTTAGGAAAAACTGAATTTTTGATTATTTGGATTAATGGATTATTCCTATATATATAGGAATAATCCAGGAATAATCCACTATTCCTATATATAAAAACATATCCTTATATATACATATTTATCTATAATAAAAAGTATATAAGTGTCTTGTGTAGTCTATACAATTTTCGAATACTTTTAAACATATTTTGAAATGTGACGAAAATCATATTTTGAGAATTTGACTTTGGTCATATCATGAGTCATATAAATGTTACTGTATTATTAAGATGCAGTATTTGAATTTAATATTTTACTGCCTTTTATCCTCCTATAATGCATTTCTTTCTTAATCATAAAAAACTGTTTATTATTAATCTCTTGAGATTATATTTAAAAATTTCTAAAACTATACGTCGACCGGATGGCCGCGTGGTAAGCTGTGGCTTACTACCCTGAAGGATCCGGGTTCAAATCTGGGTCCCACATCTCCAGTTTTTCAGAAGTGGTCCGGGCCCGGCCAGCCCGGCCCGTTGAATCCCATCCTTCAATCATCCAGTTGATCCCATCATGGATGTTGGCCAGCCTGTGATGGGCTCTATAAGTGCCCGCTGCCAGATACAGAATATCCCTCGTGAGATATGGCAGCTTAACTAACCTAACTTAACCTGAAAGACAATTATTTAACTAGGCTTTTTTTTGCACCTTTTACGCCCCTTTCTAATCATGGAGATTACTAAGGGGCGGGGCCAGTTCTAACCACGGGCTGCACCCATACCCGTGGAGGGGGCCGGATGGTGAAGGACAGGGATCGTCAGGCCGGGCCCAGAACCCCGGAAAAACTTTTCAGGAGATGCCGAACCCGGATCCTCCTGGGTGACACGCCAACGCGTTACCACTCAGCCATCTGGCCGCTCTACTAAAAAGCACTTTAGTAGCTTATTTAACTAAGCTACTAGAAAGCACTTTCCAGGATAAAGAATTTGGAACATCGAGCTATCTGTTGATTAAATTATAAAATGCTTTAGAATGCTTATTCTCAACAATATTGAATAAAACATATATTTAAGTTTGGTAATCAGAAAGATATGCATCGTGTTTGATAGTTATAATTTTTATCATTTAGGAAATTATTCGACACAAACAAACAATCCAAAATATATATAAAATAACAATCAAAGCAACATTTTAGAAGACAAAAATGTATAATTAACTAGATAATTTTTTAAAAATATAGATATTAATATATTATCATTTCAGAGAAGAAAATATTGCTTTGGCAGTTTATCGATTAGTACAGATGGAAAAGATGGTAGTAGAAGGATCGGCAGCCTGTGCTGTAGCTGCTCTGTTATCTGGTCAGTTACCAGAACTGAGAGGAAAAAAGTAAGTTTAAATAGATATTTTCTTTGAAATTTATGAACTTCAAGTTATACATAACAATAAAATTTTTCTAAATTTCTAGAGTAGTGATTCCTTTAACAGGTTGTAATATCGATATTACAATGTTGAATCGATGTTTGGAATATGGAATGCAATATGATAGAAGATTAATCAAGTTACAAGTTATTTTGCCGGACGAATCAGAAAAAATCACTGAATTGATTCAACTTGTTACGAAATTAGGAGCCAAGTAAAATATTTATCAAATGTTAAAATATCATTTTGTCGCTATTTTGCTAATATGCTTTGATTTTCAGAATCAGAAATATTTATTGCAGTAATGAATGCAATGAAGGATTGTTTAATAAAGAGGTAAATTCGAAATTAAAAAAATAATAATTACGCATCTCTAAAGTAAAATTGATTTAAGGATGTTTCATTAATACCTATATTAATTGATGAAATTGCAACAGTTTGTATGAACATTGAGATTCCAAAGTAATCGGAGCAATGCAAACGAGAAATTCTGATAAGAACTAAACGTTACTTTCCGAATGTGTCCTTTATTTTAGAATGATTAAAAGATAAAAGATTGAAATATATCATCAAAATCGCCTTTACTCGCATAAAATTCAGTGCTATAGTACAAGTATTGAATTAATTGTCCGGCATTCCGGAATTCTCAGAAAACCGGTAGTTCGAGAATATAGTAAGAGCATACATAGATTCAACATGGTTATCAAGTTGAGTGCAAATTTTTCACTAAGCAAAGTTCTATCTTTACCCAAAAGAATCATTTAAAGCTAAAAAATATTTAAATATTTAACGTGTAATTTTTCTCGTCTCTTTGTCATAACCTAAGCAGGGATTCTATGCTCATATTTTCTAATCAGTTTATCGCTAATTAATGCCGCTAAATGTAATGTTCAAATATTTTTAGTATATTCTCGATTCACATCTTTTAATTTTTCTTATTAGGATGATACATTATTATTAAAACAAATCGTCAGAACGAAGCGATTTTAATTTTAAATGTTAAAGCATGCACTCTACAGTTTATAGCATTATTCTTTCAGCTTTATTTGAGACTTTGTCAACAACAAATTACATAAAATAGCATTTTAAATAAAAATATAGTTTAATAAAAATTTCGAAGCTACATATTATAGTGCATAGTAGGAAAACTGTTTTTCTATTTCAATGTAATAGATTTCTAATAAATAATAATATATTTTATAAATCTTAACGGAACAACAGTATTTCGACAAAAAGTTCAAATCCGATGCCTCAAACAATTTCTCGAACACGAAATTTTATAATTTATGTAAATTGCTGTTAAATAATAACAATATATGACAATTTCTCTGTGACACATCACAAAATAAAAATCTACAGACATAATGATACTACTGAAGTCCTATCTGCTAATCAATGATGATAATGACTTCTATTACTGACAATGCCACAAAACTATACGACGACTATAGCTATTAGAATATTATTGTGCATTTACATAGTTTGATTTTTTTACATATGCAAAAAAATATTTAATACGCAAATTTTGAATGCGGAGCAATTATTTATTTATTTTTTTATAATTTTTAAGTATTATAATAGATTTTAGATGAGGTGCCTGAAATTCCGGAAAACCCCAGGTCCCGAGTATTTTGGATAAATGCTCCCATATCTGGAGAAGGTGTATGGCGATATATGCCGTATATCTTCTACTTTAAATAATAAAAAGATTTAAAGTTTTGAGATCATCAAGAAATTTTTATAAGAAAATTACTTTTTAATACCGTATTGACGTTTTAATACAAACATTTATATTATTGATATTTTTGTAATTTACGGCTTTAATTGATTTAGAAGAAAATAATGTAAGAGAAGCAAATCTAATCATGTTTTTCTCCTAGTCATAAAATGTATCTCAATGCTCATACAAACATTTATATTATTATTTTTGTAATTTACGGCTTTAATTGATTTAGAAGAAAATGATGTAAGAGAAGCAAATCTAATCATGTTTTTCTCCTAGTCATAAAATGTATCTCAATGCTTGGAAAATCTTAGGCATGATTGTACTTCATATTTCAGAATGATCTTATCAGACCTCTAGACAAAAGTAAAATATGAGCCTCCTTTAAAATTAATATAAGGGATTTTTATTTTTATTTTGATGATGTGTCGCAGAGAAATTGTCATATATTTTTATTATTTAACAGCAACTTACATAACTTAACTTATAAATCATAACTTAATAAATTCGCGTCAAGTCTCTGTCGTTATGCTATCAAACTCTACAGAAGGATTTTCTCTTCTGTCACGATAAGTGATAATAAAAGTGTTTCCAAAAGTGCAGCTTCTTCAATATTTGCTTATGACAGAAAAGGCTATGCTCATAATATCGACAGTTTATTCATAAATCGAATTATATTTAATTAAAATAATATTTTTTGGCTAATGCAAGCGTTTGTTTTAAGACAGAAGATATCAATAAAGATTTATTTTCCCAAACTTTATAGGATGCATTTCAATAAAACCTAAAATGTTTAATTCTAAGTTAATAGACAATCCACGCAAGATTTTGTTCTTTTTTTCCTAGGCTGATTTTATGATTACAGCAATCTATACATCGAATCTTATAAAATTCTATTAAATAGTATTAATATCACAATTACTATTTAATTATTATTACTATTCTTTACTATTATTACCTATTATTAATTACATTACTATTTCCTATAATATTCATAACTATCATAGATATCTATTTTTTATTACAGAAAATATTTCCAAATATTCTATCTTTAAAATAATAAATGTGAAATATTTATTCTAAATCATTACAATCTGACATTCTGAATTCCCTCATTTTTAAACAGTTGAGTCTATATAATTAATTAATCATGAAATTCATTCAAATAGCTGACGATTCTGCAAAATTTTATAAAATTCAATCAAATAGTTCAAAAGTTATTAATGGAATTTATGAAGTTTAAACATTTTTTAAACAGTTGAAGATAAAAGACTGCCATTCTTGACAAAATATTATTACCAAATTCCAAGAAATTATACTAATATAGTCTGAAAGTTGTTTGTGCGTGATCTCATGAGTTTATTTTCCTTTGGAGAATAGTCAAAAAATAGACAGGAGCTACCATATCGTAGTAAAAGAATAAATTTTACTAAAATAAATGATTAAATAACAGATTACAAATATGAATAAAGCAAATGTAAGAGAGATTAAATAATGCCTTTTCGCGTCGTGATTTGGCACCATCGATGCGTGGTATCAATATATACCTCGGTTTTCATATCGCAGTTGTCGCGAATTTAAATCTTGACATTGTTAGCCACTTCGGAATATGTTTCTGACAAATGTTTATATGAACTTTTCAACGAGTCAACGAAACCCTCATATAATGTATGCATTAATGAAACGTCCTACTTTTGTGTATTTATTATATTTATATGATTTATTATATTTATTTATAGGTGATTCTTACATGTGAAACCAGAGACAGCGATCATTATTTAGAGTTAGAAAACGCTCTTCGTGCCTTATATAAGAAGATAACCTTTACTTTCCAAGAAAAAAAGCAGTTACATTGCAATCGCTAAAGAAATGATACCCATACTTAATGGAATAAAATTGATATTATCCACTATTAAGGTTGAAACAGGTTGTGTGGTAAAAATAATAATAATAAAATTATTCAAAATACAATTTAATAAACAGCGGCTAATAAATTGTTCACTAATTTTATCTAAGTTTATTTTATTTATTTACACAAATAATAAACGTAAATCACGTTTTTAAAATTTCAACATTGTAAAGTAATACTCACCAGGTAGATCAATAGCCAAAGCTCTATATCCCCATACCGCCAAAAGCTGCATAGTTCCGTAATATTCCCATGCATTTGCCGAAAATGTGGATCCATGAAGAAGCAGAACGTGTTTTTTTATCTCTGACCACGGAACTGCCAATGATTCCAAACAATAAATGTTATGGTGCTAAAAGTTAACGAAATTAGTTAATAATTTTTAATTATCAAATGTATTTTAAAAATATTACTTGTTTTATTTTAATTTAAATTTTAAATTAATTCTTAACTTGTATAATAAATTAATGGGGAAGACTCAACAACAAAAAAGAATCGCGTGAGGAAATGAATAATGTAGAATGAATATCATGATATTTCTAGGAAAAATAAACATCAAATAAAATATGCTATTTATAAGGCAAAATGCTATTTTATCTGATATCTTTTTTTCGAATATCACACAAATTTACTATTTAGTTTTCATATAGATTCAAATAATAAATTATCGATATGTGACAACTTTTTTTAAACAGTTATTCAAGAAAATTTAAGTAATTATAACTACAGATAATAAGTTTTGTTTGAAATTTTAAGGACGCGCCCTTCAAAAAATCTGTCCCCTTTATCATAAAAAAATATTTTAAACAAATCATATATATGTTTCCAAATTGGCATGCGTTAATCGCGTCCACTTCGCACGAAAGCCGCGATAATTTAATTATGATAATAGTGATTTCATAATAATTTTATTTTTTTATAATAACAAATTTTTAAAAGTTTAAAGGGCACTTAATATTTATTATACATTTAATATCATAATTTATCGAATAATATCATTATATGTTCGGTAATTATATTAATTTTTATTATAATAGTATGTATTTAAAATATTTTTATTTATTAGTTCTATCTATATTTCTTTTTCCTTTTCGTTACAGGGCTCGCTTGTTTTTAATGCGTTGAACAGTTGAGAAAAAATTACTTTCCATGCCTACATCTTAAACCAGGGGTGGGCAAAAGGCGGCCCGCGAAGGCACCTTATACGGCCCGCCGCATAAATTAGTCTACATCTTAAACCAGGGGTGGGCAAAAGGCGGCCCGCGGGCCGGATCCGGCCCGCGAAGGCACCTTATACGGCCCGCCGCATAAATTAGAACACATTACAGTTTCAAGGCCCATATTTGTAAAATTCTACTCGAAAAGAAAAAATAAAATAAGGGATACTTTGTAGTGTAAAATAATGGATATGTCGCGAGTGTACACGTACTCTACCGAGTTACTCCAAATTTTGATGATGTTAACCATGAACATAGTAAATTTCACCATTCATATTAGGTTGTAAATTTGTTTTTACAAAATTAATTACAATAAGTACCTAATATTTTGTAACATTCTGATGCAATAGGTTGCTAGCAATCAATCAGTTTGATAAGATATTTAAGCTTTTAAAGAAAATTATCCGAATTTATTAATTCGTAGGACGAAATATTTTCTAATCTTTCTAATGAAAAAAATAGTTTCTAAGAATGCTTTTGAACTCTTTACATACAAACAAAAACTAAGAAAATAATACAAGAAAACTAAATTTTAAAAATAATATTGATACACGAATATATTATTTGTGTATCACAAAAGCGGCTACATACGATAGCGAGATTACAAGAATAAATAGGCGCAACCATTATTCTTGTCCCGTGTGATGATGGGAGGAATGTGTATGGGCAAGAATCAATTTTGCTTGAACGTGAATAGTAATTTTATGTCAAAGTAATATTTTTTAATTATTAATAAAGTAGCTAATATTATCATCAATAATTTCTTTACATAATTACATAATAATAATTAATAATTACATAATTACGGCTCCATAAGGTTAAATTTCCCCTTAGGTACTTTTCAATTTTTATACGGCCCGCTTCATCCTAAAGATCGTTTATCCGGCCCTTGGCAGAAAATAATTGCCCACCCCTGTCTTAAACTGATGCGAATAAAAAGTTAGAACAAAATATCTCTTTAATAAAGCGATAATCAAAGAAAAATTAAAGTTAATATTAATAATTATTACTTACTTTAACTGATACATAGTAAGATTTAACATCGACATCACCGGAATGAATTATAATCTGAGTGGAAACTGGTGGCTCTTCATCAAAATTCCAGCCTTCATCTTTAGTATTTTCTTTCACTAACTGTCGAAAAAATTCGCTAAATTTTCTGCTACTTATTAGCACAAAAATGTAAATGACGACAATTGGAAGAAGATAAAACTTTCTTTTGCAGTGGAATTTAATTTTCATTGTATGCTATTCGAACTGCAGAAATAAATTAATCAGTTAGAAGAATATATGATCTTTAAAAATTTGCCTCCAGATTGGACAAGGTTTATAATTAGGTGTGGGGTTTCCCGGATTTACGGTTGGCAACGGGGTCATGATATTGAATGAATGTTTTCAAACGTTCCCCTCAGTTTTCACTGCGTGACAACTCTTTCGTGACAATACAGTTGCGATTTTTCAATCATACATGAGCTTAGAATAACCATGTTACGCATAATTAACCATTCTATATTGGCAGTAATCATACTAAAACCTAGTAATTAACACACAATTCTCGCATCTTTCAACTTAATAATTAGTTACAGTACAGCCCATACTATTATAGATACTCTCGCAATTATCCATTCAAAAATAATTTTTTTTAACTATTGTATTTTAGTAACTACTAATATGCTAAATCAGTTTGCTTAATAAAAACCGTGTGGCAAAAAATATATTTAAAATTATAGATTTAGAGAATTAATTTAGAATCTTTACTACGAAGCCATACACGTTATAAATAATAGATCAATATTTACACGCAACATATTATGAACGTAAATCTGAATCGCTGTTGGTTGAGAATAATACAGCGACATGTTAAATTAAGCGTATCCAAGCCATGCGGAAATAAAAGGTGCTAACGAAAAAAGCATTTTTTAAAAATTACACTCGGATGAGATTGCTCTACTGTACACTTAGAACATTTACGATTCGGCCTATATTTTAACAACAATGTTGTTTATTATGAATAATATCACGTGAATCATTAATCAGTATAAGTAAATATATTTAAAATGTTCTAAGAGCTTCAACATATTCAAAGAGTGCAAGATTATTCTTAACACAATAAAGCAATATAGCATGCAAGTTATACTTTATACTACATAGGATTTATCTCAGCATGCATTCATCTATTCTATAATTAATCAGAATAATAGATCCAAGTCGTTTAATAAATCTGCGTATAGAACTTTGTGAAAGTAATTAACCACAACTGAATGTTATTTTCGGAGAATTTTATTATTATTATATTCGATAATAAAATAAAGGTTAGCGGGAAAATTTCTATGAGTCATTGGAATTTGTGCGTGCCACTTCCATTTTGCAACTCCTCTTTTATTGATTGAATTATAATTTTCAGGATTAAATTTTAATTTTAAATAATATAGTTCCACAGTTATTTCGTTAGATTTCGTATTTTGAACGCATTTCGCATTTCTTCGCAGATTCCTAACCAATAAAAATTCGATTAATCGTTGACGAAAAATGAAAATACAGAAGCGGGATTACGCGTTTCTCTGATCTTTCGGAGCTCTTATTCTAGGTTTCCTTGGTTCATATCTAGCGTTAATGCGCCGAAGTGAACGCCGAGACTTGAAGCGTGTGCGCCGTTGAGACCGTTATTTGAGAACATTTAGCGTTTTGTAGTTATTGCGAAAAATCACCTAATATCATCTAATAATCTATTATCTATTGCACAGACAATTTTTGTTAAGACGCGATTACTTCATATAGTACTTTTAACATCCAGAAAAATAAATCAATATTTTATATTCGAAACGAAAAAATATTAATAGTATAAAATAAATAAATAAAAAGAAACATCGTTATTTCATTTATTGAATGCATAGATTTTATTTGCAAAAACAATTGCGAATTTTGACACCATTTTGGATGGATTTATTTTGCCAAACTGCATCCCGTTCTAAACATCACAAGCAGAAATACCAAAAGAACTAGCCATTCGGCCAAATTCACTTCGCTTGTCAAAGATTGATCTTTATTTTGATTATCACGATCAGCATTTTCTTTTACTTTTGTATTTTCTTGTTCTTTCATATTTTTATGCCCAGTATTCTCTGAACTGTCTTCAGAATCTCCATCTTTAATTTTTTCTCCATTTTGTAATTTTCGTCTTTTGTTAGGAGGCTCAGCTGGTTTTAGATGAGCTAGTTCCCACTTCTCTCGCTGATAACGTTCACGATCTTGTTTAGCCATCTGAACGTATTTCTCTTTTTCTTCTTTCTTCAAACATTTCCATTTCTCGCCCAAGCAAGTAGCAACTTCTGGAGTTTTTAACTCTGGACTTTTTGCTCTTTGATCGGAATGCATTTCTTTGTAATAAAAAATGAAAGAAGAAGTAATTCTCTTGGGCAGAAGTGGTTTACACTGTCGTCTGAAATATTTAGCAGGACTGGCCATGGCTGCAGGAAGAGCACTTTTCTCAGTTCTGTATCTCTCCCAATCGTCTTTGGATCGATTTATGTAATTATCTTTGATTTTCTGATCCAACCGTCTCCATCTTTCTCCAAGTAATTTTGCCGCTTCTGTTATTTTCATTTTTTTATCTCCTCTCACAGACACAAGATTTTCGTGGAAATAATATAAGAAGGATGACATGGCTCTTTTAGGATAGCTTATTTTCCTTCTTGTTTCCATCAATATCTTTGAATTGATTCTTCTTGACTTACAAGGGGATACAGATCTATTCTGTCTTGCAGGAGTAGTTAGTCTCCTCAATCCGGTTCTTTTCCTTAATCTCTTTTTTCTGTTTTTGCTTCGGGAATTTCTCTTTCTTTTTTCCTCTTTCATTGTATTACATTTGGAATTTTTACTTCTTAGAAATAAGAATTAATATTATCTCTCATAACAAAAATAATTTCGACCGTAATAATGATATCATAAAAATGATCATTTCTTTGTTATGTAAATTAACTGAATATTGATATAAATTAATTTGTATTTATAAATACGACGAAATACAGAAAAATTGCATGTACTTTAAAACCCAACTATTCATTACAATGTAACAATTTTATTACACGAAATATTACGAAAATCGTAGACTCTGCTAAAAAATATTGATCGAATATTGAACCGAACTCAAACTAAAGCATTCATTTCGCGTTCAGTTATATCCCGAGCAGGCCAACCACGAACCATCACAGGAAATTCGTGTTCGAATGTAAACAGTCATTCCAAGACTCGCTTTGCAAATCTTGGAATGACTTTGCTTTCCAGCGAATAAATAAATATAGCATCTATTTTTTTATTAGTAGGCCTATTGCTGTTAATTTATGATGATAATATTATTATTATAGTTTTGATTATTTTTTAATTTAGTAGGATGAATAATAATATGGTAATTATAATCTGTATGAACTAAATGTTTCGCAAAAATATTCTTAAATATTTTCCGTTTCCGAAAAAATGAAATAGCATCAATTGGAAATTCTTATTACCGGTTTTCAATATATGAAATAGCAAGATCAATCACTATTTCATATATTCTTTTCACATAGTTTTACTTTTTCCCAGACGCTTATTGGTAATAATAAAATTGCTTTATTTGTACTCTCGGTAACAATTAAATAGTCAATATTATTATATAATGATGAGCTCGGTCACTAACAGTAGTAGCAAGAATACCTTCACAAATAGTAAAAACGCTCTGCTCACCAGCGCGAGCAAACGGACGAGTATTCGCTACAACGTATCGTTTCGCTTATGCTCGCCTAGTGTAAATTCATCATACGAGAATACTATTTTGGCCAATCTATAATCGATACTTACATTTTCAGTCGGTGAAATGTCAGTTTATTTCCTAAACTCCTGCATAGTTTACTTATACAAATGGTTTTTTTAGATATAGTCTACACATAAATTTAATTATCATCTAATTAATCTATCAAAAATATATATATATACATGTAACTCTCATATAACACAGTAGATAGGTTACTAAAAAAGCCGTGTTATGTGAAACCGTGTTATATGAGACCTGGAGCCAATACAAAAAAAAGGCAGTTACGTTCCAAAATCAATTGAAAACAAAAAACTTTCTTTAATTCTACATAAGAAACTTAATGTTTATTAAGTATATTGATAACACGAAATAAAAAGGAACAAAAAAATATATACGTAAGACCCCACAAAAAACAAAATACATAAAATAAAAGGGAAGAAAAAGTATATAGCCTATGTAACAATCATTTAATAATTATATCTTCCTGACCGCTGTTCATTTAAAACAAAAACGTTTTTTCTTTTTAACAATATCAACTTCACTTTTCAAATTTTTTCCTGCATTTAAAGTTTCTGTATCTATTGCTTTCTTTACAAAATCTATAATCTAACCCGCTACAAAACAATCATTCCCTAAAACATACCCAAAAAAATTTATGAATAAAAGTGTTTTTCTACTTCACATTCCTCTATTGAAGATTAAAACTTACTTTTTATCCAAGAACTGAACATTTGGAACACAAAATACCCAATGGTCGACAATTAATTCAATTTAAAAATTAATTCAACTAACTGAAATTCAAATCGAAATCAAATCGTCCCTCTCGCGGCAAAATAGCGAAATTTCATTTATGACTAATTTTAGCAAAGTATTTCCCAATGATTGTATTTTGTGTGTGTATTCTGTGTCCATAGTGTGAATTAACCAAAAGTAATGAAAATGTTTTGTGTTGTAAGAAAGTAAATATAATTTTCTAAATGTGTTAAGTAAAAACCGTGTTGTAGGAGTACCATGTTATATGAGGGTTTCCGCAATTTTCTAATCGTGTTAGCGCGAAACCGTGTTATACGAGGGTTACCTGTATTTTATTTTTGATTCCATTTTGGATGAATCTCATTTTGGTTGAAATCTTCATTTTGGATGAATTTTTAAATGAAAATTATATTTTTCTCATATGTTATATTATTTTATAATATTTTTAAAAAATTAATTAAAATATATATTTGAAAT